>SNQJ01S0042600.1:25157-50813 GCA_010110895.2 Picea sitchensis
AATATGTACCAATCATGCATCAAATACACATAAACTATGACTCATCAATATGTACCAACATCATCAACTATACACCTCATGTATGTGCCAACTCATCAACTACTTGTCTCAACCATGTACCCAATATGTACCTCAACCAAAAGCCCTCATCAATTTCATCATACAATTCTGATTTGTAACTTTGTAATAGACTTGGTGTATATGATAACATACTTGCAAACCTTCCTTAACTTTAACAACAAGAGACTAGCGTTTTCATCAAACTTTACTTTAGTCTCACATGACTAATTTTGGATTAGTCAAAAACCTAACTTGAAATAATCATAAATATGTACTTGTAATGAATAAAGATCTGAAAATAGTACACAATGTTCTATATTGTCTTTTATGCAATTCCTCCAAGTTTCACTACTTGGATCCTATTAGAAAAGGAGTTATAGAAAAAATGACATACCTTATTGAATTCTGGCTTATTCTAGAGAGCGAACTTGTAGAGCGTGCCCCACACCAAATATTTGTTGTATGGATATGAAAATTGTACAAAGAATAATATAGACTGTACTCTAACCAATACATTTGGTCATATTGAATTTGGATTTGTTATGAATAAGTTATGATGTTTTTACTCGAAACACCTATTTTAGACTAGTTTCCAGACTAGCCACAAACCCTATTTTCCACGGAGTGTAACTCCAAAAATACAACGACCCACAAGATGAAATTTTTATCACAGATACTTGGATATGTTTCCTCAATGACCTCCCAATTTAACTATTTGAATCATTCTATAAAAAAAATTTATTGCTAAAAATGGTGATATGACCTGTAAATAACATACCTTAGAAAGCATCATCAAAATAATTTATCCTCCCTTGAATTTCAGCCTTCTTTACTTCAACTTCCCTCTGAAATTTGGCTTAGATATCCTTTGGTTATCTCAGTCACTTGTAGATATTCAATATTCTCAAGTGTGATTAAAATGAGAGATCCTTGCCTCTTATTTATACTTTTATGTAGCTTCCTCAAGGGGTTACCTTCTAACCATCTTAAACCACTTTCCTTATTTTAGGGCTAACCCACTTCTAACCACATGTCCACTTAGTAATTTCTCCATTAACTTTACTATTTAAATAATTTATTTTGTATCCACTTTGACTTATAGTACACTCATCAATTCTCTTTATTATTTAAATAATTTCTTCTTTGCAACCACTTTGAATACTTTGACATTTTGGGGCTTCTAGATGACTCATGAGGGTTCTCCAACTTCACATGGCCATAAATCTCTAACCGTGAGGAGTTATTGACATTCCAGATACCAACGAAAATGAAATGACATGTACTATCCATCTAGAATAGTCTTAACTGAAAATATATCAAAAATCATATCATTATCCATCAAACAAACTTGGGTCCATTACCCAAACCTTTGTGCTACTGGAATTCGCTACCGTACTTTCTTCAAGGGTTGACATCAATGACAACCAACCCAATTAATCAAGAAGTATGATCTCTGGGACCCTTTTTTTCATTCACATGATTTTTATTCACTTGATCTTGCTTTGTTTTCCAAAACTTCTTTTGTCTGACATAAATGTTCTCTTTCATGGAAGTATCCATCATTCTTCTACAATCACGAGCTATGTGTCCATATTTGCTTCATTTGTAAAATTCAATATTGTGTGGATCCACATAAGCCTTTATTGCTTGAACAGTTCTTCCATACATTTTGTAATCAACAACTTTATGTCCAAAGTTAGTACAAGTAAAACAATGACCATAAAAGAAACTTTGATACCTGGAAGTGGATGATCTTATTTGTGATGTAGTCCTTATGAATTTATGCCTTGGATGATCACAATATTCTCTTCTATTATTTCCTTCACAATGATTGAAGCTTATTTGATACCTGAATGTGGAGGGTCCTCTTTGATATCTGTCTATTCTTTAATCTTCTTCTTGAGTTTTCTTAATTTCTGGAATGTTCTTCTTCGAGGCCTCACATTCTTCCTTCTTAATAGAGCCTTTGATGACTTTTGCATAATTCATTTTTTTCTTTCTAGTAACCTGTAACATTCAACTTTATTTACTGATGATGTGGAGGTTTTTCTCTCTTCAGTGTTCTTGTTGAGCTTGACAACTTTAACTCTTAATGTGACAACTTCTTCTTCAAGCTTCTCACAATATTCTTCTTTCTTCATCATCTGGATCTTCGTGAATTCTTCCTTTCCCTTTGCTTCTTCAAGTATTCTTTCTTGCTAAATGAATTCTACTTCAATATTATTTAATTTCTTAGATCTTTCCTTGAGATGGTTAGTCAAAATATTTTCTCTCTTCTCAACTTCCTTTCTTTGTGCTACTATTTCGGCTTCCAAAAGTTGTTTTTTTTCCAGCTAACTTTTGCATGCTTCTTCAATCCTTCTGGATTCTTCTAATTGTACTTTTAGGTTTGTAATCATCTTTTGGACTTATTCATAGTTTAGATTTTGAGACCCCTTCTTTAGCTCGATCAATTCTTCCTTGAGTGGCACATTCTTCATTCTTTCTTTCTTCAGATCGTCTAAAGCGCTGATTAGTTTTGCTTCAAGATTTACTATGTCTTCTTCACAATATTCTTGTTCAGAATCTATCTGACATGATGAGCATATTTCTTCTCATTCTGTCCCTGTATCTTCTCTAGCATGCTATGGTTCTGTGATTTTATGAGTGTAGATTTTAACGTTGTACAATATTTACTGCAAACAGATTTTCAGTAAAAGAACATAAAATATACAATGGAAAATACAAACATTACACATATATTTTTCCCTTGGAAACCCACACCGGGAAAACCAACATATTCTATATTCATTCATAGTGATACATTGTTTACAATACAATATACATATAGGAGCCATCGACATCCAAAACCCTAACCCAATGAATTGGATTAGTTAACAACCCTAATTCATTAAACGAAAATAGAAAACCATCGGAAAAAAAACCATGTGCCGAAAACCGCCCAACAATGGACATGAAAATCGAGGCAACACAAAAAACAAGGCAAAAATGCGACACATTTTCCGAGGAATTTTTTTTTATCGGGGGCATTTCCCCTAAACCCCTGCACCCCCCTAAAATAATATAACACATACCCAACATTCTCCCACTTGTTGTTTTCTTTGCATACAAGGGGTTACATGGTTACATAGTCAACAATCCAGGGGAGAAAATTCCCATGGATCCTCTACACTAAGAGAACTTATCAATGCTCATAGATTTTGTTAATGAATCTGCAACATTTTTCAAAGTGTCCACCTTCATCAATAAAAAATTATTTTCTTCAACCATGTATCTCAAAAAGTGATATTGAATATCAATATGCTTTGTCTTTGAATGATAAGCCGGGTTCTTTGCCAAAACAATTTCACTCTGACTATCACAATCTATCCTCACAGCTTGTTGTACCAACCCAATACCTCAACACAATATTTGTAACCATACCGATTCCTTAATTGCATGAGTGGATTCCATGTATTCAACATCTGTAGTTGAAAGTGCCACTACATCCTATCTTTTTCTCATCGAACTTATTTCTCCTCCAGACAGGTTAAACACATACCCACTTGTAGATCTCCTACGATCCAGATCTCCAGCCTAGTATGCATCCAAAAAGCCATGTATATCCACCACTTTGTCCAATCCCGGTCTTCCTTGGTAGAAAAATCCATAGCTATCAGTGCCACACAAATACCTGAAAACCATTTTTACTGTTGTCCAATGCTCCTTCACTGGTTTTGACATATACCTTCTCAAAAATCCCATTGCATGTGCAATGTCTGGTCTAGTACAAACCATTTCATACATCAAACTGCCAACTGCACTTGCATATGGAACATGAGACATGTCCTCCTCCTCTTCAAGTGTATTGGGACACTGATCCACATATAACTTTACACCAACATGAATAAGAACCTTGACCGATTTACATACCTGCATATTAAACCTCTGCAATATTGTCTCGACAAATTTTGTCTGATTTAACCATAGTTTCCTCTTTTTTCGATCTCTTTTAATTTCCATGCCCAAAATGAAATTTGAAGCACCAAGATCCTTCATGTCATATTTAGAGGAAAATTGAGTTTTTACATCCTGGATAATCTCCTTGTTGTTTCATATCAGTAACATGTCATCCACATACAATACCAAATAAATAAAATGATCACCAATTAATTTAAAATACACACAATGATCCTCTTTGCTTATTGTGAAGCCAAGTACCAACATACAAGTATCAAATTTTTTATACGACATCCTTGGTGATTGTTTCAAACCATACAGAGACTTTTTAAGCTTGCATACTAGCTCCTTCTTTCCCTTCACAACAAATCCTTCTTTCCCTTCATATAGATTTCTTCTTCCAGATCCCTATGTAGGAATGTTGTCTTCACATCCATCTGTTCTACTTCAAAATCAAATGCAACAACAACAGATAACCTAAATCTTATAGAGGTTAACTTGACAACATGAGAAATATATCACCAAAACCAATTCCCTCAACCTGGGAATAACCCTTTGCTATTAATCGAGCTTTGTATTTCTCCACTTTTCCTTCTAAATTCAACTTCTTTTTAAATACTCATTTTCTTCCAATGGGATTTCTTCCAGTCGGAAACTCCACTAGATCATAAGCCTCATTCTTATCCAAGGTTTCCATTTCTTCATCCATTGCCTTTTCCCAGAGATTTCCATCCTCTGAATCCACTGCCTCCCTGACAGTTCTAGGATCGTCATCAGTAATAGAAAAAGAAAAAATTGAATGGAAATCAGATGGAATATACCTTTCTGGTAGCCTTCTTTCTCGAAGTGATATCCTCAATACTGGAGTATGAGGATCTTCTTCTTCTTATTCCTTTTCTTCTGTAGAGTCTGATTCATCATCCTTTAAATCAAACTCTATTTTCTCTGGTTCTTCCTTACTTGGTAGGACTTCCTGTTTAACAACATCCTTCATTTCTCTAAATACCACATCTCAACTACACACTACCTTCTTAGTTTCTGGGTTCCAAATATTATAACCTTTGAGACCATATTTATATCCAATAAAGAGACATTTTTTATCCTTCTTTTCTATCTTACTCCTATTTTCCTTTGGAACATGAACATATGCATCACAACCAAATACCTTGAGATGTGTGAGAGAAGGTTTCTTATCTGTCCATACCTCTTGTGGAGTTTTGTCATCCAATGCTGATGAGGGTGACCTATTGACCAGGTAACATGCAGTACCCTCTACCTCTGCCCAAAATTCTTTCCCTAACCCGACACCACTGAGCATGCACCTTTCTTTTTTCCATCAACTTCCTGCTCATCCTTTCTGCAACTCCATTATGCTAAGGTGTATATGGAATAGTCTTCTTCCTTGCTATACCACATGTTATATCCTCAAATGGTTTTGTAAATTTTGAGGCATTTCATTCCTTCGCGCTTAAATTGTCATTTTCCTTGGTCATTTTCCATTATCCATATTTTCAAATTCCCCATTAAGTTCCCATTGATCATGTTTTCTCTAGACCCTTGTGACTCTATCCTTGACCTGCATTACATAAACACATAATTGTTATATTGCCTAAATCTTAGTTTTATGTTTCTTTAGATTATAATTTGTTATTTTTACCAAAATAAAAAGTGGTGTGTGAATTACAAAGTGTCTAACCAAGTCCAAATCTTATAGACCTAAGCTATCCATATACCAAATTCTTTTTATGCCTAAGTCTACATTTGATACCATTGGAGTTTTCTTTTAATTAAATCCTAGTCTCTCGGGTCTTATGGATTTAAAACAAAATTTAGAATAGAAAATAGACAAACATGTCAATTAACATGTCAAAAGAAAATCCAATTAACATATCAAAGTCAGGCACAAATGCCCAACTCACCATTTCCACCTATGTCATCGAGATAACCTAGGAACTAGTGGCGCATTAAAGGTTATAACTTTCAGAAAATCCTGATGTATATGGGATATGTAACATGAGAAAAGTTTAAAATAATCAAACACAAATGTAAACAACTGACAGATGCCCGATATTGTAGGTGCCTTGCACCAAGATAAATCAAACGATGATATAGGTGCCATATGTCGAGGTTAAAGTGTCTTGCGCCCAACAATTGGCAGTAAGAAGGATGCAATTTTGATCATGGATGAGTTGATTAAAAGATTGAAGCCATAACACAAACACGCCTTTTAGTGACAAATCCATATATGCTACCAGTGATACCGTGTTTAGTACATCGTTATGAGCTGTCTGCAACAGAGTCAAATTTCTTTCATCTTCTTTTTGTTCATGGTTCCTCCAGATCTGTTTCATTTTGTGTTGTAATAGGAGGAAAGAAGGATGATGAGGAGATGGCTATGAAGCTTTGTAGAATGAGCATTATTAGACTTCTAAGAGTTCATGGATGACAAACGCACTAATATATCTGAAGGAATTATAATAAAACAAGTTGACTATAATGGGAAATCAATTCGTCTGGCCAAGGAAGCTATATCAACATGGTTGCTGAAGCCTCTGAATACTGATCAATGATTGAAATTGAGCAAGACAAAATTTAGCAGTTAAAGAGATAGATGAAGTGGCAGATTTAAATAAATTAGTCAATCAAATACAGATATCTGATTGGCAAAAGATCACAACACTTGCTGATAATGAAATTAAAGAAAAGCGGTACAATGTGATCATTAATTGCGATCGACAATGACTTATGGTATCTTCCTCCTGGTCCATTAGATGAAGTTACTAAATCTTTATCAAGTGATCTTGGGCCATATACTTTGAGTCTGGAATATCTGGATGATGTATTTCAGGTCTTAGCACTGATGCTTCGAATTGCAAAGCACGTAATAAAGAGATTGCTGCAAGAAGACCTACAGGAAAATATTAATTGTATGCAACAAAAAACACCATGCCAGAACAAAGGAAATTCATTTTCGCATTTTTTAAGACTTTTTGAAGACCTGTACTTTCAGCAGCTTAGACTAGTTCCTAAAGGCGTTGTTAGCTGCCAAAAGATCTTCTTTCGGTAGATAACCCTACTCTGTTTCAGGTCTGTAAGCTGTCGAAAGCGCATGCACTTTCTTAATGTCCTTCTTTTTGCCTAGATCGAACTTTCTTGTTCCCAGGATGCGTGGAATGTTTTTTTATGAAGGGAAATAATTAAAAGGATTCAAATCATTATCCTTTCTCAGCATTAGGGGCATAATACAATGCAAGAAGATCAAAATCCCTTTACTATTTTTGGTCAAAGATATCATGACTATCAAAGGAAGATTTCAAGTGCCTTGTCATCACTTTGAAGATATCGAAGATGTTGGAGACCAGATTTGGATAAGGGTTCGACTCCCCTTTATATAGGATATGTTCCTATAAGTTTGCAATTAGTTTTATATTATGTTATTTTTAGTATTCTCGATCCTTCCTTATAGGATCATAGTTTTTGATGTAAAGGCTATTTAATCCTAGGTTTACAATAGTAAAATGGGGGTGGGTTTGACTTTGGAGACTCTTTCAGAATTTGTACTCAAGCTTCTCGTTTTCATATTAAGTAATACAAGCTTCTTTGCCATGCATTACTTGTTCAAATTCCCATCTTCTTATCTAGTCTTTACTTGCACTTGAATGCTATATTCATGTTATTCATGTTTGTCTAATGCTTGATAGTTGTCATCCTGTCTTTGCATTGATGAGATATATGTTTATTTTATGATTCTACTGGTATAGTAAGGATTCTCCACACATCCACTTATTTAAAAACTCTTTGAACAATAGTAGTTGAAAGCCTTGTCAATCTAAGTGTGTTTATGCATGTCTTGAGTGAGTGAGGTTTGATTTAGTCTTCTGACTTGATCCATTTGAGTGAATCATTGAGATATTGGATTAAGTTACCAGGATTCCTTGAGCTACAACCTAGAAGGATTCTGAAGTGTGATAACATCACACTTCTTACAAAATTAACCAAATACATTCATGCAAAACTCTCAGCCATTATCTATCCTCAACACCTTAATTCTTCTCTCTATTTGATTCTCAACAGAGAATTGAACTCTTAAACTTGTCAAAGAAAGACCAAATTTCAATTAGAGGAAATATATCCAAAGTATTCCTTGAGAAGTCATCCTATAAATGAGACATTGTACATAGATTTTTCTAATGATGGAACCGACACAGGTCAAAAAACATAACTGTGAACTAGATGTAAAATTACTTCTACCCGTTGCCAGGAGAATCTTACCAATTACAGCTACATATACACAATGTTCACATAAATCAAAATCCAAAGAAGTTGGGTATACCTTCAACCATACTTTTACCATGTAGTATTTGAAGACCCTTCTCTCCAATAAGCCCCAATCTTTCTACATCATAACCTTTTTTCTAGAGACTATATGAGTTCTTTCTTCTTCAAAACCAATATCAGGAACAATGGAAATATTACACCCATCACTAATAGTGCTTCCTTCAAACTTTACATAGTTCCAAATAGAACTCCTTCAACAACACCATTGCTCCTTGAACCATCTACAAGTTTCATGCATTTCCAAATTATTTTTTCCCCTGCATCTTCCATTTTGATTACAAAAATCAAATTGTTGGCCAAACCTAGGATGCGAGAACACCAGGTAGATTTGTAATCCTTCCATCTATGAGTCTCAACTTGAATTTTCCACGTCTATGATTACGGTTGTCGAATCATCACCTAAGAAAACATTACCTCCATCATATCTTTCATATTCACAAAACAATTCATTGTGGGTATTCATATGAAATGATGCACTTGGGTCAACCAACCATGCTCATGATCTACATGTGTTCTTGAAGAAGCCAAGTACACATCCTCCTTCTTCCTTGGAGTTATTTTCTTAAATGAAGGAGATTCTTCAGATCCCTTCATTTTCTCAGCTTTGGATCTACACTACTTCTTGTAGTGCCCTTTTTTCCACATCTCCAACATATGTTTACAATTTTTTTTGGAGATTTAGATCTTCCTCTGGATTTAGATCTCCCTCCTGTAAACTTGTTTATTCTTTCTTTGGAACAACCCCTTATCGTTAGGGCATCCATGTTATTCTCTCCCATTGATTTTATTCTCGTTTCCTCTGATAACAAGGATGAGATCACTTCATAAACTTCAAGGAATTTGTATTACTACCTATGGCCACAACCAAAATATCCCATAGTCACGGTAAGAACATAGTAAAGCGATACATTTATCTTCATTTGGAATTTTAATCTCAATAGATATTATCTGACTTACCATAGTATTGAGGTGTTCAAATGCTCTGTGAGTCTCCATCTCTCATCCTCAGGATTGTATATACAACTTCTTTCTAGGAATAGTTTATTTATAGGGACTTAGACTGATACAACTTCTGTATCCCATAAATCCTTGGTTGTAGCTTCCTTTGACACATTCAGTATCTTTTGAATTTGAGAGACACTGTCAGATTGTGCTCTTTGCCTTATGATACAACCTTTTCCGATCATCTGTTGAAGTTCCTGTGGCCAGGTGCAGTACCTAGATCTACCATGATCCACCAAGATCTGTTGACCAACATATATTCCATATTGAGCTTCATAGCTCAAGCTTTATACATTAAACTTCTCTATCTCCATTTTGAATTGCTTTCATGCATTTCTTTTCACACGAAAAATCAATACCATAGATCTCCCACTATATGAGGCTATCCACAGTCCTGAGTGGAAGCCCTTGACCAAAAGGCATCCCCACGAGAGCCAACCTGGCTCGATACCAAAATGCATATTTTGAAGCACAATATTTCTTGCAAAGATATTTTGGAGTAAAGAATAGAAAAGATGCAAACATTACCGCAATTTTTCCCATGGAAACTTGGCGGGAAAACAACATATTCTATATTCATTCATAGTATTTATTGTTTATAATACAATATACATATAGACCAACAACATCAAAACCCTAACCCAATGACTTGTATTGATCAACAACCACGATTCCTTAACGAAATAGAAAACCATCGGCAAAACCATGTGTCGAAAAATCTCCCAACAATGGACACAAAATCAAGGCAACATGAAAAAAAAGAGGCAAAAATGCAACACATTTACCGAGGCATAATTTTTTTCTCGGGGGCGCTGCAACCCCTTCAACCCCCCTGCGTGCACGACGCAACTCAGACACTACTACTCGTGCAAAGGATATAACACACACACAACAATGGGATCCCTTAAATTAGAGATTGTAGTTTATCCCAAATTTATTTGGATGACGAACATTTTCCCACTTTATCTTTCCATAGGATCGGTAATCCTTCCTAGATGAAATCTATTGCTATTTTTGTTCCTTTTTAGTCCTTCTTGGTTGTAGTATTTTGAGGTTTCTTTGTAGTGGTGTACCTTATCTGTATTTCCAAACATCATATTCATGTTCTGTAATAATTTTGTTTTCTATAACTCCATTGCATATCTCGACCATGAACTATGGTATTCATTCCTACTAAATTTTCTCTCCATTACTGTGTTCCAGAATGTTTCTTGAAGGACCAGCTCTAATACCAATTGTTGGAATCTTGAGAGGGGGGGAGAATTGAATCAATATGAACACTTTTACTACTTTCAGTCATAATATATACACTTCAAATTTATCATCAGCCTTATCATTTATGATTGCATTCAATATATCATTAGCATATAACCATAAGAAATAACAACATCAAATAACCACATGCACAATACACTTGAATTTACATGGAAACCCAAATGGGAGAACCTTCATGGAATGTTTGTTATATATCAAATATTACATTCATGGAAGCTTTCCAACTAGTGCCATCACCAACTAGAGGAATTTCCTTGTTTATAGGATCAACTGAAGGAAGCTACAAATCTATGATTGACCATATACAACCCCTTGATTTACATGAACCAACACGAAGAAAGATCCAAATCCCTATGTTCTCGGCACCAAGGAGGCTATGATCCCATGATTTATAGGCACCAACCGGAAGGAAGATACAACTCCTTGAGTGTTGGCATCAGCTGGAAGAATGAACCTCCTTTCCTTGCCCAGATCCCTAATATGAAAATATAAGTGAACTCAAACTTTCACCTACCAGCGATCAACTGTAACTGCCATTTTCACCAATACAACAACCTGTCATTGTCACTGTCATTGTCACTATCTTTTTCACTATCACTGATACATCAACTAAGTTATCACTGTCACATCAACCAATCCTTGTCACTTTGTCACGTCAACCAATCATTTTCACTCTATCACAACAACCTGTTCTTATGATCAACCAATCATCCAACACATCCGTCACTGTCACCATCATTGTCTTTGTAACTGATATACCATCAAAAACCAACTATAACGGATCACATGGATACAGAAACCATCACCAAACCGTATATCAACCATCAACCGTATCTTTTGTGCCATACCATGTATCAGCAGGTACCATACCGTATTATTATCCAAACATGTGCATCAACATGTACCATATCATGCATCAATCGTAATGCCACGTACCAGTACATCAACCATGTACCATATCCGTTACATCAACCATGTATCAAGCATGTACCATTTCGTGCATCAACCACATACCATATCATTCATGATATGTCTCAATCTTTCGCCCACCATGTACCATGGGAAATATAATCAATGAAGTGTCTTAACTAAGTACCATAAGATGTGCCTCAAGACTGTGATAACATCTACCATAGAATATACCAAACTAGACCAATATAGCGAATATACTTCTAAAAATGTATCTTATCATCACAAAGGTGTACCATATCATGTACCATCGTCATCAAGACATGCCTCAAGCATGCCATAAACATAACCCTCATTAAGACATGTAAAGAATATATGTGATCCTATAGAATACCTGATACACAAAATTACATACATGTAGCTCTTCCTCGAAAAACTTCAAAAAGGGAATATCATCTTCATCAAACTTTACCTTAATCTCATGGGACTAGTTTTTGGATGGTCACAAACCTGAACTTTCAACAATCATAACTCCATATCTATAATGAATAAAAGTATGGAACTTTAATCACATACACTTTGATATGTTTCTTCCATTTTCTCAAAATTTCGCCGTTTTGAAACTTCTTAGAACATAAGTTATAATGAAAATGTCAAACCTTCTGAATTTATCTATTCCTAAGAAAGAACTTGTACACCATGCCACATTCTCAATATTTGATATCGGGTCTGAAACTCACAAAATAATATTATAGGCGTTACGTTTCCACTTGGTACATCTAATTTGGATCTTCATAGAAGAAGTTATGACTATTTTACACCGGAACACTTGTTTGAGACTAGTTTAAGGACTGATCCAAAACCCTATCTTCCATAGAGTGTATATTCAAAAGTACAACGACCCAAAATATGAAATTATTACCACAGGTACCTTGATATGTTTTCTCAACATTCTTTGATTTAATCTATCTGAATCATTCTATAGGAATTTTTTATAGCAAAATGGTAAGATGACCTTTAAAAATAACATACCTTAGAACACATCATCTAAGACTTCATTTCATGGAATTTTTTTCCTTTATTCACTTCATATTCCCTCACGAGAAATTCTCCTCAGATATCCTTGTTTATTTCAGATAAAAATCGCTTGATTTTATGTTACAAATTAATTCCTAGGTGCCTTATTTATACTAGATATGACACCCTCATTTTAGGGTGACTTGACCCAAATAAAATTCAATTCAATTTTTAATGATTATTCCACTGAGGCCAGGCTTTAACAAAATATCCTTAATATTTATTACAATGGGGACGACTTGTAAATTGTTTGCAGCTTAACTTTTCTTCTTTTATTTAATTTGGGGTCGACTTGTCATAATTGTTTAGGGCTTCTTAACAATACTTCGGGGCTTCCATCTTGAGAGGAGATAATGCTAATGAGAACCGTGATGTACCACCTACCATTGGAAATGTAATGATGAGGAATATCCATATATAAGTGTGTTACTTGTATTTAAACTATCCTTTATGTCCTTATTACTCAAACAAATTAGGGATTCATGACCACGCCATTGGGGATTCTTTCACCCAAGTCATTTGTTGACATCAATGACAGCCAACTATGAGCATCAATGAAATGGATGTCCTGAAAACAATGAAGACTCTTCATCATTATTTTCTTGTTGAGGAGTTGCAACAAAATATTTAATGGAATCATCATCTCCAAGAGAACAATAAGGTGATTCTCAAGGATTTTCTTCAACAAGATCATCTTTTCTTACATCATACATTTCCTTGACATTTTCAACATAGGGAATTCATTCCTCATCCTTTTATATCTCTAAAACACTGTGCACCAAAGTCTCATGGGAGGGAGGATATTGATGATCCTCTTCAAGTATATCATCTTCATGCTTTAGTGGAGAAGGCTCACCACATTTTTCTTCCATATAATCACAAAAGAAGAAGTATCCATTATTTATTTTCTCTATTTCCATAACAAGATCATTTGAGGGGTTATCATCATATTCCACGATTAGGTCATTGACATTTTCCCCTATTTTATCTTGTATATCAAGAAAGACACAAAAGTATTAAACCTCTTCATAACCATAGATTCAACATTTTTGAAACCTTTTCATCAAATGTGGAAATGATTTTATATCTTTAGGATTGAAATCAAAATACCAATCCCATGCATATTCTCCTTGTAAGGAGTATGCAAATTATTTCATCAAGATATCTTCAAACTTTGGGACATGGGTAAACACACCAACGGAGAGCATAAGTGGACATCTTGGAACACATGATAAATCAAGAGGAACACATACATTTGCATAAAAATTTCTCTTGTTAGAATCCATAATTGAAAAATGCAAGGTGATGATTTCTTAAAATCAAATAATTTCATACCAATCATACAAATACCAAAGATGTGGAGTCACCAATATACTTTGTAGATTGTGATAATTTGAGTTCATAAATAAATTTCCTATGGTTTGAATCAATTCAAATCCCAAGTTATATTTTATTTTAATCTTTCTTTTAGATGAATTACTTATTTCAATGCATGTCTTTGTTATATTTTATTTAAGTGGAGTCACCAATGAGACAATAAATATTAGCATTCAAAATAATCTCTTCAAGATACACATTTTTTTCTCGAGGAAATGTACTCGTAGAAAACCCTACCAATACTTTCCCATGATTCATGAATGGTAAGTGGGGTATATTTTAATCCTTTAAACTCACACAAAAGATACTACATATTTTTCTCTTTCCACTTCAATTGGTCTCATAGAATTTGGATCCTCTATGAAGATGTTAGGACGGTTTTACCCGGAAAACCTGTTTGAGACTAGGAATAGTAAAAACATATCTTCCTGAGTGTATATCAAAAGTAAAATGAATGGTACCATATGTACCTTGATATGTCGTCTTAACAATATCTTATTTTCGTTATTCGAATCATTCCAAAAAATTTATAGCAAAAATGCTAAGATGACCTTTAAATAACATGTATACATCATCACAAGATTTTATCCTCCCTTGGAATTTTGCCTTTATTCACTTCATATTCCCTCTTAAATCCACCTCAGATATCCTTGGTTACCTCAAATAAAAATCTTGAGTTTATGTTACAAATGAACTCTTAGGTGCCTTATTTATACTAGATATTGCACCCTCTTTTTAGGGCTGACTTGACCCAAATAAAAATTCAATTTAATTTTTTAATGATTATTCCATTGAGGCTAACTTTACCAACAACATCCTTAATATTTGTGCAATGGGGCCAACTTGTAACTTCGTGTTGTCAACAAGTTTTCTTCTTTTAATTAATTTGGGGTTGACTTGTCACAATTGTTTAGGGCTTCTTAACTATACTTTGTATCTTCCATCTTCAAGAGGGCATATCTCCCTAATTGAGGAACCCGTGTGCCTCTGGATTGAAGGGAACTATGAGTTATATTCACCTATAAGTGTGTTACATACATTTCCCGTTGTCCTTTGTGTCCTTATTCCTCAAACAACAGGGTTTCCATGACCATCATTGGGAACTTCTTTACCTATCATTTTTGTCGGTGAAAGCAGAGCTAACGGTATCAATGAAAATCTGATGTCTAACAATATTGAGAAGACTCTTCATCATTATTTTCTTCTCAAGGAGTTTCAACAAAATATTTAATGGAATCATCATCTCCAAGACAAGAATAAGGTGCTTCTCAAGGATTTTCTTCAACAAGGTCATCTTTGCTTACATCATACATTTCCTTGACATTTACAACATAAGGAATTAATTCATCATCCTTTATATCTCTAAAGTAGCAAAGGCTCATGGGAGGGAGGATATTGATGAGCCTCTTTAAGTATATCATTTTCATGCTTTAATGGAGAAGGCTCACCGTAGTTTTCTTCCATATAATCACAAAAGAAGAAGTACCCATTATTTCTTTCATCTATTTCCATAAGAAGATCATTTGAGGGATTATCACTATCCATGATTAGGTCATTGATATTTTACCCTATTTTATCTTGTATATCAAGAAGGACACAAGCATATTGAACCTCTTCATAACCATAGATCCAACGTTTTTGAAACATTTTCATCAAATGTGGGAATGATATTATATATTTAGACTTGAAATCAAAATACCAATCCCATGCATCTTCTCCTTGTAAGGAGTATGCAAATGCTTCCATCAAGATATCTTCATAGATAATGTTAGTATCTACCACATATTTCATAAAGATTCAAGGTGATCTAAATCCAACCAAGGATTTCCTTCCAACTTTTGGGACATGGTTAAACACACCAACATAGAGCATAAGTGAAAATCTTGGAACACGTGATAAATCAAGAGGAAAACATACATTTGCATAAAACTTTCTCTTATTAGAATCCATACTTGAAACATACAAGGTGATGATTTCTTAAAATCGAAATTTCATACCAAATCATACAAATACCAAAGATGTGGAGTCTCCAATATACTTTGTAGATTGTGAGAATTTGAGTTCATAAATAAATTTCCTATGGTTTGAATCAAATCCAAATCTAGGATTATATTTTTCTTTTAATATTTCTTTAGAGGAATTACTTCTTGAAATGTATGCCTTTGTTATATTTTCTTTAAGTGGAGTCACCAAATGAGACAATCAAGATTAGCATTCAAAACAATCTCATCAAGATACATGTTTTTTTCCCGAGGAAATGTGCTCACGGAAAACCCTCTGAATACTTTTCCATGGTTCATGGATGGTAAGAATGGCTGTTATTACGATTATGGGTAATCAAAGTCTAACTCATGGCCAACAGCAAGCATGATAAAATCATGTTTGGATCTAGACCAATTAATCTAACCCTATAGGGTTCTGTCAGATACACATACAAGGGGCAACCTAATGAGGTGGGAGATGGACTTTTCCCACAGCAACCAGCAGCCAAAATATTGTTGCTTGAACTGCTTTTATGAAAATTCCCAACATAGGTGCTAATTGGGGCAAAAAGAGGGGAAGTGCACCACTTCCACCTCTGTACACTTCCCTGCACTTTAGGTCAACTCCTAGAAGTCACGAGGGGTATCCCAAATAATGAAAGTAAATATTTTTAAGTGAAATGAAACCATGAACTCATATGACCTACTTTAATGAATCCACAATGAATGTAACAAAAGTATGCACATGATTTCAATCAATTCTTTAAAGATATTAAACTAGAAATAATTGCATGAATCACATTTATATCCAATTCAAAGAAATGTTATAAATGTTAGGATCTAGTGGATGTGTGTGAAAAATATGATGTGTGAGGTAAATAACATTAACAACTTTTGATTTGTATTAAGTCTATCACTCAACAAACAAAACTCATAAAAGGTTAGAACCACTTTAAGCTACATTAGGGAACAAAGAGTCAATACATTTAACATTAATCAAAGGTGCAATGTATTCTTGTATTTGCCATTTGATTATATGCTAAGTTATAATATTGGGGATGTAATTTCCTTTTAAATATGGTTATAAAATAAAAGAAAATGAAGAAATGCAGTTTAAGTCATGAAACTACCATCCAAGACATAGATTAAGCATAAAGAACAAGATGTCTTGGATGTTTCCACCTAGGAAATAAATATTCTATACAAAAACAACCAAACAAGAATTGGAGACAAGATCTAAATATATGTAAACATTAACTAAGAAAAAACTTTTAAAAATTGAAGTAAAGGTGAATCACAGGGTTTCTGAAGTTAACTGGAATTCACCAAATAAAACCTCTATGTAAATGATAAATAATTGTAAGCACATTAGATATTAATATCACCTCTATATATGTAATATGATCTTGGGAAATATATATAAATGAAATAGAGGCTAGGAATGAGAAATAAAACACCTTGAAGCATCAAACCTTGGCCTTAGTGTTTCACCAAATCTGATTTTTAATGTTGCAATTTAATTTCCATATTTGAGAAATGCCTTAAATCAATCCACAAAATGTTAGATAACACCTTAAATCATAAAAATTAGGATTAGAGATAAAAAAAAATTAGATAAATTTGTCAAGAAGATATGTTTAATTTTACTAGAAAATGAAGAAATCTAAGTGTAATCTTCTTTGATTTTTCACCGTTATATTTCTTTATAAACAACAAAAATAAAAGGTTTTTATTTTTTAGGATTTTTTAGTTGGTTTGGATATAAGACTAATGCGTTTTAATCCACTTAGGACTTGTGGGGTCAATAAGTATGCCCCTCTAAAAATTGGTCAATTATATCTTAAGGATTAGGGTAAGAGATTAGAACCATAAGGGTAGAATAATCTCCAAACTAATCAAGATAAGATAAGAGGACCAAGGACCTATAAGAAGGGATTTCTCAAAGGAAAAATTCACCAACAGGTTCAGCTATAGCAGACAAAACACATGAAACTCTTACAAAAAACCAGAGGGAAAAAAAGAAATGAATTAATCACTTACCCAAGATAATAATAGAAGAAATGAGGAACAAACCCTAAAACATATCCTCTTCAAGTGGTATGGTAACCCTTCAAATGTATTGATATTGAAAGCTATTTGAAGTCTTGAATCCTCATGATAAAATCTTTAATGCACCAAAAGATAACTAAGAAGGCTCAAATTGACACAAAACCTCAGTGAATTTAGATTAATTGTAGTAACAAATGATATCCAAGAATTCACAAAAAAATTGGAATGAGAGGAGAATCTTGTTTATAGAGGAGTCTTCTACATCCTTATTATTATTTATTAATTATTTCTCCTTAAAATTAGCATAGGAGACTAAGAAACAATACTTTTCATCCACAAAATAAGGAGACTAATTCAATACATAATCAAATTATGCCATGTACATAAAACCCTCATGAGAGGAGGATATGCCAAAAAGAATGGGGATGATTTAATCTTATAGCCCAAGGTTCCAAGATAAAGGTGATGTGGAGGCCTCAGAACTTGGCGAAGTATCCTCTCAAGTAATAAAAGTTCTAACGTTTAGATCCTCCAAGTGGAAGGACCTCAAAATTGCACAACCTCCTCAAAATGTGATCAAGGAATTCTCAAACGGTATCTCCAAGTTATGTCTAAGCCTTCAAATCAAGCATATATGCTCCATAAGGAAATGAAGATGCCTCTCCAAGTCAAGCCATCACCAAAAACACCCCCATGCTTGTCATAAATCCCACACATTTGGGTCGACCCTCAAATCATGTAAGGAAAGTCTCCAAAAGTGATGAAAAAGGATGGTGCTATGGAATATCCAATGTGGCATGTGTGGAAGATGTACATGCATGTATAAATAGCCAAAATGTTCCTAGGAGGATGTGACCAATTCCTTGGGATACATGTACTACCTTGAAGCGTGAGACATGGTTCGTGAGCCATATGCAAAAATAATTCTTGATGGTAGATGGCCAAAGTGTGAGGAATACATAAGACAAGGATCCGTGCTTAGGAAGAAAATAAGTGTGCTATACATAGATGTGACAACCTTGCAAATAGAAACACTTTTACATCATATACTAAGGGGTAAGAGAGACTAGTATCTCACCTAGATCATGTGTCCTAGTAGATCCACCCCAATGTGGTTGCTTACCGACCTTGATCATAAATGACCAACATGATGAAGATTTACCAACATCAAGGGACAATCGACCGTATCCATAAAAACAATTCTTATCTTGAAATGGGGACTAAAGGATGGGTCATGACCATTACATGGGGTTTGGAGATACTATATATCCCTCCCACCAATACAAAGAACATCTAAGCATGGTCCAATACAATACATGAGTGAAAATACAACCATACTTTTGGCTCATCATGATACAATAAGGCACATAATATTCTCATACTGATAGTCCATTTGGAGAAAAAATATAGAAGTCTGATGAAGTGAATCTAGATTATGCACATGACCTTTGATACTTGAGTGATGAGCTTGAGTTCCTCTTGCAACTTCTTTATCGATATTTGATAGTCCTCCAATTGATCGCTCTACCAACTCCTATGGGTACTATCCTTCTTCAAGGATTCTCGAGCTACAATGGGGTTATATGAAAGGTACCAATCTAGAAAAATGATTAAAGAGTGAATATTCAAACTTGAGAGGAAATCCCCACCTCTTGAACACTCTTCAATAGAAAAAAATCTTCAACAATCACCAATAGAAACTTAAGTGATAGACAATCCAACATTAGGGTGCAAAAGTGCTTGAGCACTCACATGCACAATTTCACAAGTAATTCCTTATTTAAAAATATAAATAGTGATTTATCCTCACCCTAACTACCACATTTTCCATTTTCACTCTTAGAAGTTCCCTTGATCTCCTACTCATTTCCTATTGGAGTGGGTGCACATGTAATCATTACTTTAGTTATTTATTAACTCTCTTTAATAACTCACAAACCCACTTTTATTTTCCCACACTTCTATTTGACTTTGAATTCCTTGTTCCTTTTTTTTTCTCATTGATTCATAGGTGCACAATAATTAATTTCTAGTAAATAAAAATTACTTCTTTTCTATTTTATGAACATCTAGAATACATTTATCTTCAAATGATTTTTAAATGAACTATTTTATTTCTCTTAGTTATGATATGCACTACTCTATATGGTTAGTAAATCAATCAAACATACATTTTAACTTTTCAAAAATAAATAAATTAAAATGTAGATGCTAAATCAAACATTATTTTACATGCTTAATCAACAATGTTTCAATATATACTCAACAATTGATAATTGATATCAAGGGTTCCATGATTTACCATGCCCTTGAAGAGTTACTTTTTAGCAAGTACTAGGAGTGCCATTTTCCTTGCGCCCTTCAAGCATCTAACTTTCTTGGTGGGGAAATGGTGCAGCGGTGAGATCCAGTTAACTCAACCTTTATCACCTTTGTTGAGAGACTATTGGTCATTGAGGAATAAGGATGACTACTTATTGTGTGTCCCTCATCTAAACTTCACGAGTGACTGAATCCACCACCTACCCTCATCGCAATGTGCAACCTCAAAGTAAGTCTGACCTTTTCAGCAGGCCATAGAAAATAGTGCTAGTAGGTGGAAACATGAATCCTCTCCTAATGATACCATATGCCTTCCATATAACCCTATTTATTCATTTGTGGATTGATAAGAACCATGTGCCTGCACACATAAACCAATCAAATTGTTTCATAATCATAAATTAAATCATGTCACATATCACATAACATATCCTAACTCAATCGAGTCATATAATGTTGAAGTACTCCCACATCAATGTATGCCTAAAAATTCCCTTACACACTTAGACAAACCATCAATAGAAATGGCACCTCAGAGACATTCATTTCATGTATCATAACAATATAAAATGATAACACCATTTACATAATATCAGAGTACATTTTATCCATTCATTTTTCACAAAAACATTAAATTAAAATTCATTCAAAGTAACCATTACATCAAATTAAACCAATCATAATAATCAAAGAGTTTGATTTTATCATCATAATATAAGTCAATAAGTTGGGTCATTTTAAAACAAAATGAACTCAATTAATAAAGTCCAATCTATCAAATAAAACACATCAAATGGAGTGCTACGCCTAATTTTATCAAGCACCTTGAAATATTCAATATGCACATTTTTCGCTTTTCCTCATATTGAAAAACCCTCACTAAATGCATGTCATTTATGCCCAGACCTTAGTTTGGTGTGATTCATGTTGTGTTGCAAAAAATATTGAAATGTGACTCTATCAATTAATATTCATTAAGCATGCATACTTTTAACATTTGAAAATCTAATTTTGACAGGCAGCATGAAATATGAAATAAGTATATTTTTTGCTTGTCCTTTTAGGCTTAGACCTCCATTTGGGGTAATTCAATTAGCGTGAAAACTAACTTGAAAGTGTCGGATAGTTGTCTTAAGTTGATGGAAAATTGGTGATTTTTGTTTGTCATTGATGTCAACCATTGGAGAGTGATATTTTAGATTGATGTCAACCCTTATTGATTGATCTCAACCATTGGAGAAAGTCCAGATGAGTGGTTGTTGTATGAGTTTGAATAATGGACCAAATTTTATTTGATGTATAGTCGGTATGAGTTTTAATATATTTGAAAGGTAATACTATTATATATGGATATTACATGTCATGCCATTTAAGGTGGTATGTGAAACATATAACTCCTCGCGGTTAGAGAGTTGTGACCATGTGGTGGAGAACTGGGTTTGGGTAATGGACCCAAAAGTTTGTTTATGTAATGGTATGAATTTTTGATATATTTTAGGTAAGAATATTGTATATGGATAGTATGTCATTCCATTTACGGTGGTTATGTGAACATCACATAACTCCTCACCGGTTGAGAGTTATGTTATACAATTGGAGGACCTCCTTATGTTGGCTTGAAGCTAAAGGTCAAAGTAATAAAAGTGGTTTAAATTTTAGAAGGTAAATAATAAAAGTGAAGTGATGAGTGTACTATAATTCAAATTGAATACAAAATAAGTATTTAAATAATAAAGGATTAGTTGAAATTACTAAGTTGACCAGTGGTTAGAAGTGGGTTAACCCTAAAATAAGGAAAGTGGTTTAAGATGGTTAGAGGTAACCCATTGAGGTAAAAGTGAATTGATGATGTACTATAAGTCAAAGTGGATACAAAATAAATTATTTAAATAATAAATTTAATGGATAAAATTATATTTGGATGGTTAGAAGTTGGTTATCCTAAAATAAGGAAAGTGGGTTAAAGATGGTTAAAATGTAGCCCCTTGAGGAAGCTACATGAAAGTATAGAAATAAGAGACACGACTCTCTCATTTTAATAACGAGAATATTGAGTATCTATAGGTGAATCAAGAGGTATTAACCAAAGGATATCTAAGCCGAATTCCGAGAGAAGGTGAAGTAAGAAGGCCAAATTCAAGGGAGAATAAATTCTTTGATGATGCTTTCCTAAGGTATGTTATTTACAGGTCATCTCACCATTTCACAATAAAATTTTTCTAGAATGATTCAGAACGTAGAGTGCCCAGGACATTGAGGAAACATATCAAGTAGTTGTGGTACAAATTTGAACTTGTGGGTGTTGTGACACCTCGAGTTACACTCCGTGAAAAATAGGGTTTGTAAGCTAGTCCGAGCTAGTCTAAAACATAATGTTTTCGAATTAAAAACATCATGCTTTTCATAAAGATCCAAATTCAGTAAGACCAAATGTGTTGGTTGAATTAGGTCTTTAATGCATGTAAATTTTTTAAATCCATACAACAAATATTCAGTGAGGGGAACGCTCTACAAGGTAACTCTCTAGAATAAACCAAAATTCAACAGTTATGCCATTTTTTGCTATAACTCCTTTTTGAGAGGTTCCAAGTAGTGAAACCTGTAGGAATTGCATAAAACACACTGAAGAACATTGTGTACTATTTTCAAATATTTATTGATGCAGGTACATAGTTATGATTATTTCCAAGTTAGGAATTTGTTGACTAATCCAAAACTAGTCATGTGAGACTAAAAATAAAAAGTTTGATGAAAATGCTAGTCCTTGTTGTTAAAGTTAAGTAAGAACTATAGGTATGTGATCATATACCTTTGGATTTATTATAGAGTTACAAGTGGAATTTGGATGATGAGGATTTTGGTTATTTGTGTTGGGTACATGGTTGAGACAAGTAGTTAATGAGAGTTGGCACATATGAGGTGTATAGTTGATGATGTTGGTGCATATTGATGAGTCATGGTTGATGAGTAGTTGATACATGATTGGTACATACTTGTTACATGGTTGGAGGCACTTGTTAGTAGTATTATTGACTTATGGTTTTATGGATGATGTAACTTGCTTTTGTATTGGTATATTATTAAAAAGTACATATTGATCTTGTTGATGATTATGAGTTGTGTCTTGGATTTGATGCACTGTTGAGAGTTGTCTTGGTGATTGATCTTGGTGAGTAGATCTGATTTGGTTGATAATATTGATGAAGACGAGTTGTTGTGATATGTTGTTTGGGCGGAGTTGTTGTGACATATTATTTGTACAGGTTGGTGCATAGTTGATGCACTTTTCATGAAATACGGAGTTGGTGCATAGTTGATGAAATTTTTTAATTCACATATTGACTATAGTTTGTTAAGTCACAAGGTTGGTGCATGGTTGATACACTTGTTTATGTGAGAGTTGTCTTGGTGATTGATCTTGGTGAGTAGATCTGATTTGGTTGATAATATTGATGAGACAGGTTGTTGTGATATGTTGTTTGGACAGGTTGTTGTGACATGTTATTTGTACAGGTTTGGTGCATGGTTGATGCACTTTTTCATGGTACAGGTTGGTGCATGGTTGATGAAATTTTTTATGGTACATGTTGACTATAGTTTGTTCGGTACAGGTTGGTGCATGGTTGATGCACTTGTTTATGGTACAGGTTGATTACAGGTTGAGGTACAAGTTGATGCATGGTTGATGCATGGTTCAGGTTATTGGTATAGGTTGTTTGGTGCAGGTTGATTGGTACAGGTTGTTTGGTGCAGGTTGATTGGTACAGGTTGTTTGGTGCAGGTTGATTGGTAAAGGTTTATATCAGTATATCTCACAATGATAGTGTGACATTGGTTCCATCATTATTCTTATACGTCAGGGCGGTTGGACGGGGCAAGGAAAATTGGTTGTAGCCACCTTCTGGTTGTAGCCATAAAACATAGGGGGTTGTGGCCTCCTTCTGGTTATATCCAGAGAATTGGGGAGTTGGATCCTCCTTCAGGTTGTAGCCTGAGAAACTAGGGGGTTGGAGCCTCCTTCTAGTTGCAGTTGTAAAACAAAGGAATTTGGTGCTTCCAATGAATGTAATTCTTAAAGACATATAAGAAAAATCATTTTGTGGTTTTATGTTGCTTTGGGTTTCCATGTAAAACATTGGTGTACTGTGTATGTGTGATTTCTCATTTTTCATTGTTTATTTACTCTACAAATATTGGATGATAATGCTACATTGATATAACACTTGCATTTTATGGTGAAAAGGGATTAAATTGCTCTATTACTGATTCACCCCCCCTCTCAGTAATCCAACAATTGGTATCAAAGTCGTTTCCTTCATGAAACAATTTAACCAATGGAAGGAGATCATGGATTATTATGAGAATGAAGTACCAATGTTTAATGGTCAGAATGGTTTTAAGTATGAGATGTGGATCAGAAGGATGGAAGTATTTTTATAGGCACATGGAAATTATATTTGGCTATCTGTTGTTATAGGATATGATAGTTCAAAAAGGGCAAATACTGTAGCCAAGAAGGAATTGAAGAAGAATAAAAAAATAGCATTGGATTTCATCTGGGAAGGATTACATAATCCAGTAAGAGAAAAGGTTGGTAAATGTTCATCAGCCAAAGAACTTTGGGATAAGTTACATGACATATATTCTACAACCATCGCATATTCAAAAAATGCCAAAGAAGATGCAGATACAAAACAAGAAGAAAGATGCTCATCATGCCAGACAGATTCAGATTCAGAAGAGTATGAAGAAGCATAAGTTGATTACAGAAAAAATTGATCAGTGTAATTGAATATCTAAAGAAAGAAAGAGAAGAAAACAATTCATCGAAGAAAGAATTGATGGAGCAAAAGGAAAGTGTTCAAGGTTCTGAAAGATATCAACAAGTCATCAATAATTTAAGATCTCAACTAGAAGAGGCCAAAAGAATTGAAGAAACTCTAGAATATCAAAAGAAATGTTTAGAATCCAACATAGCAGTTGTTTGGTCTAAAATGCGGATGCAATTAGAGTTTCATTTACTATCAATCCAGGTAAGTAAACTTCGAGGATCATCCAATATATATAGACTTAGAGACAAACTAGACTAAGCTAGGTGAAGAAATGCCAAAGCTCCCTTACAAGAGGTCTTTCATTGGGATCTCCAACATCTATTTAGTCATTTAACAAAATGAAATCTAAAAATTAAAAGACATTGTGATAAGTGTAAGAAATATTAAATCTCCCTTACAGGAGACCGCTCATTAATATTTCTAATCATCCTAATTCTGATTGATTGCATGAAATATTAAAGCTCTCTTACAAGAGACTATTCATTTATATCTCA
>SNQJ01S0042601.1:4332-23381 GCA_010110895.2 Picea sitchensis
GAAAGTGAAATACTCCACTTATGATAAGGAGTTTTATGCTATCATTCAGGCATTGAAGAAATGGAGACATTACTTGATCCCGAAAGAGTTTGTCTTGTACAGTGACAATCATGCATTGCAGTTTGTGACTCAACATGAAAAGTTGAATCAAAGACATGTTAAATGGGTTGAGTACATGCAAAATTTTACTTTTGTGATTAAACTTATTTCGGGTACTGCTAACAAAGTGGTTGATGCTCTGAGCAGGAAGTGTTTGTTGTTGCGGGAGTTCAAAGTCAAAACGTTGGGTTTTGATGATCTCAGGAACATGTACGCCGATGATCAGGATTTTAAGGAGGCGTATGAAGCATCTAAGAATCCAACTCTCAGGGATAGAAGCCAGTGGGTAGAATACATGATCCAAGAAGGATTATTGTTTAAAGGTAATCAACTGTGTATTATGAAATGCTCCATGAGGGAGAACTTGGTAAAGGAGAAACACAGTGGAGGATTGGCAGGACACTTTGGTCATGACAAGACGTTCGCGAAGTTGAATGAGTCATATTTTTGGCCGGGAATGCAAGCAGATGTCAAAAGATTCGTGGACAGATGCAGAATTTTCGAGCATTCGAAGGGAAGGAAGAAAAATGCAGGGTTTTATCAACCATTGCCCATACCAGAAAGGTCATGGGATGCAATTAGCATGGATTTCATATTGGGGTTGCCAAGAACACAAAGAGGTTTTGACTCGATCTTTGTGGTGGTGGATAGATTTTCCAAGATGGAACACTTCATTCCATGTCAGAAAACTAGTGACGCAACTCACATTGCGAATCTGTTTTTCAAAGAAGTCATTCGACTTCACGGCTTACCAAGAAGTATAGTTTCGGATTGAGACACTAAGTTCATAGGACTCTTCTGAAGGACCTTATGGAGGAAGCTGGGAACTAGCTTGTCCTTTATTTCATCTTATCATCCTCAGACAGATGGACAGACAGAAGTGGTGAACAGAAGTCTGGGAGACTTGCTGAGAAGCCTGGTGACAGAACACCACAGCCAGTGGGACCACATATTACCACAGGCAGAATTTGCTTATAACGACTTGGTTAATAGAAGCACGGGGCAGAGTCCATTTCATATTGTCTATGGCATGCATCCGAGGGGAATTTCTGAATTGAGAGATTCAGAACAGATTTCAACTAGGAGCGCTAGTGCAGAAGATTTCGCAGAGGCGATGAAGGAACTTCACATCCGGGTGAAGGAGCGATTGCAGAATTCAAGCCACGAATATAAGCGCAGAGCCGATCAGCACAAGAGACAACTTCAATTTGAGGTTGGTGACTTGATTCTGGCACATTTGAGAAAGGAAAGGTTCCCAAGAGGAACATATAATAAGCTAAATATGAAGAAAATCAGACCATGTAGGGTCTTGAAGAAATTTGGGGCAAATGCTTACAAGATTGAATTACCCGATGGGATCGGAATTTCTCCGATATTCAATATCTCATATTTGTACCCATATAAAGCTAAGGAAGCAGGGACATGAAATGAACATCCAGTGATCCAGTGGACAAATCATATTCCAGTTGCAGATAAGCCGCAGATGGAGCGCATACTGGATAAAAGAGTGAGCAAGAAAACTAGGCGAAAGAAATACTTTGAATATTTGGTCAAGTGGAAGGGTCGTCGAGTTGAAGATGCCAGCTGGGAGAGTGAAGCAAAGATCCAGAGGCATGGACACACCATGCGCGAGCTCATCGATAGGAGCCCATGAAAATTTTCAAGCGAGGGAGTATGATGCAGGAGCATCTCAAGCGAGCCAGCGCGGAGACAACAGACAGCTGGACAAGTGCCCAGCACAAAATTTTGAAATATCTTGAACCATTAATGAAACATCAAGTGGAGGCACACTTGTATAATGTAAATGGACCTTGAGCGATTTTCTCTCGTCCTTAGTAGGTAGGAGGCATTTATGAGTAGCTAATGCAAGTAGGTAAAATTGAATGTTAGATTAGACAGTTTTAGAGCGCAAGAGGGAAATGGGATATAGACACCCTCATTTGTGTATTGTAACATTAGTGTATGAAGAGCATAGAAGAGAAGCAGAGAGTTGTGTAGCAAACTCCATGTACAGAAGTTTTGAATTAATACAAGAAAGTTGTGATTCAGATTCATGGTGTTCATATATTCTCTGTGTATGCATCTTTGAATGTTATGATCATGAATGTTGTACTCTTTCTGTCATGCAATTGATTTTATGATATGTATGAATGATTTCTTGTTGAATGTTTGAAATCTGAGAGGGAAGAGGAGAGGAATGAGTTTCAATTGTTTCTCTATCTTTGCAAGAGTTCCTGCAAGGAGTGCAATTGAATTGTCCACAAGGAGTGCATCGACGAGGTGTTCAGGGGTTTGTCTCTGAAAGCTCAGGGGAGATAGCTTTTGTCCTCATTTCCACAGAAGTGCAGTTAGGTACAAGAGCCATGCAAGGAGTGTGCAGGCTGAGCGAAGTCTCAGGGTTGTGAACCTGAGCAAAGCATTGAGAGACTGTTGTTGCAGGGGTTCGCAGAGTCGAAGAAGTTCCACACTTGAAAGTGTTTGAAGGTTGCCGCAAGGAGTGCGCGCAAGAGTTTTCTGAAAGACTCAAAGTTGGGAAAGTTCAAAAGGATTTGAACCTTCAAAGGAGCCGAAGGAGGGCATAGCGACGTCGGACCACAGGAGGACGAGTTCTCAGAGGGAGGAAGGACGGTCGGAATTCTCTAAAGCGAATTCGTGAAGTCCCATGGGCCGTTAGATCTCACGGAGGAACAAGGGAGATACGGCAAGTATTCCCGAAAGGTTCTAAGCTCAAGAGGAGTAGGACCATAGATCTAAGTCACAAGGGTCGTTGGATTTACACGTGGATTTCTATATCGGGTTTTCGTAGATTGAAATCCCGTAAACTTCGCAACGGGAATCGCGAAATCATGAACCGCGAAGTCCCGAAAAGATAAAAGGATTTGTGTGGGCCATAGAGGAGTCAATGAGTGGACAGGTGGCGCACTATTGACACGGAGTCAAACCCATTGATCATATCAGAGTTTCGGGGAGTGAAGTTCTAAATTCTTTGCATTAGGATTCGCGATATCATGAAGTCCGAAGTCTCGACAGAGTAAAGGGGCGTTGAAAAGTCAACCTTGTGAGCGTGTCGTAATTTCGGAACATCAGGTTTCAAGAATCATGGGAACAAGTTGTTGGATACCTAGACCGCCAAAATCACGATAAGGAAAAGCCCGAAAGAGAAGAGGACGGGTCAGCGTTGACGGTTTTCGGGTTTCGGAGATCTGAAAGACAAGCACGTGACCAACGGATTCGCGAAAGTGAGAAGTCCGATTTCCCGAAGCAAAAGGGGAATTTCTGAAGTTGATTGTGGGTGCAGGTTTCCCAAAAGGGAAATAGAAGAGCCATTTCGAAGCTCTTTGGGCCAGTGTAAAGGGAAAGATTCTGTGTTGACGTGGAACTTCTGACCTGCGGGTTGTGGAGGGAGCGTGCGTCGTCAACAACTACCATACCTTTTTGAGTTATCACAGCCACTAAAATTAATGCTGTAATTTAAAATTGATTAGTCACGATTTTATTTTCTAGGGTACACAAACTAGCTTAGGATTTAGTGCCTTGGAATAGGATTTTGTGAGTAAACTTCTCCAAGGAAATTAAATCAGCATATGTGTCTGAGAAAGGGAGTGGAGAAATCCATTGTATAATTGGTAATGCAAGGAGGCTCGCTCACAGCAAAGTTAATCACGAGGTCGCACAAAGTTGGTTGAAGGGATATCCCTCTGATACCTTCTTAGCGTCAGATATATTTATGGGGATCTATTTGTATCTGGGGATCTTGCTAGTTCCTTTACCTCCATGAGAGGTGGTACTTTCAAGGTTTCAGGATTTTCTACCCTACCCATACAGTGGACCTGTTACGACTTCTCCCATGTGCATCAGTTATACAGTGGTTTATTAGTTTCTTGACTTTGGTGCCACATAGGTTACTTGCAGGGGTTATTCTGTAGGTATCCTGGGTCAGATAAGGGTCAGACATCACACAGCCTTTATGGAGGATTACCTCTCCGGGGCGATATCACCGACTGGTTGTTAAGCCCACGATGGCCCTTTTAACTGATTCGGTTACCCCCGATATTTAGCAAGGAGTCTCAGGCCCCTCTTGGGAAAGACATACCTTCTTTAGGGAGGGAGGCCACTCTCAACCACTTTACCTTGTTTGTATGCATTTTGGTCATTTGAATTTTGGTGTGCTCTTTGATTACTAGTTATCCTTAAGAGTCTATACTGAGTTTTCATTATCATGGATAGTGGATTTCCTTTGGCTCCCTCATTTACCGCTACCCATCCCATGATTCCTACTCATTTCATGGGGACAGATGTTTCCATTTTTCATAATGGCATCCAGAACTATGGCACTCACTCCACACCTTGGGTCTCTAGTCATTCTCTTGTTGATACGCCTTCACCCTTGCAATCTTCTCCCTTGTCCATTTATATGAATCCTAGCATTGGATCTAGGGGCACCATGGCCCCGATACCTACGTCTTTGTTTGATATGAGTCATGTCCCTCAACCATCTTTCACGATGGTAGGTTGGAACCTCCCCTCTTACGAATCCAGTCCTAGATATTCTCTTTCAGGAGCTAATACTCAAATGGGTGCTTATTCTTCTTACTACACCCCCTCTTTATATCCTTCGTCTGCCATGTCGGTTCCTTTCAACACTTTTCCCATGATGGGTCCTCATGTATCTCTAGGTGTTTCATATGGGGAGAATCGTTTTTACGGTTCAGGCTACCCTTTTCACAGAACCCCTTCACAAGGGGGAAAATTATATCCTCACTTGAATAGTCCTTTTCATATTTCATTCTCGTCACAGACTTCAATGATGATGCCCGTTTAAACCTCTTTGAATCAATTAAGCGGAAGATACTACCTTTCTGGACAGGGATAGGGGGTAAACTAGGACCCTTCTCGGCATGCCATGTTTCAAAGCCAATCTTTCTCTGGACCTTGGTATCAAATGTCACAACTCATCACTAGTCTAGTCACTACCAGTCATATTGGAGCTCCATCACCAACCTCTACCAGTTATGTTGGATATGGGTCAACAACCTCCACGATTCATGTTGACAACCCGCACCCAGTTGTTGCTAGCCATGCTAAGGTCACCACTCTAGTCACCACGAGTCATATCAACATCACATCTCCAACCTTTGTACATCATGTAGGAGATGACTCTCTCACCTCTTCCAATCACGTTGAGATCATGTCACCAGTCATTTTGAACGATGTTGGGGGCATCCAGAAGCCTATACATCTCAGATGTAAACTTAAATTCCTTTGCAGGACTTGCGAAGGAGATCACCTTACTCGTTTATGTCCAGCTATTGTTGGGATACCAAAAGCGTGGGGCTCACCTAAGGGCCCTTCAGATTCTGAGGCATCTGTGGTTTCCCCACACCATGTTTCTCCTTTGATTGACACGACAATAATGCCGCTGAAATATTCTTTTGACCACACCCCCGTCATAGAGGGTAGTGTGCCCCATATCCATGTTATCATGCATCCTCTTCAACCTAGAATTGAAGAAGTGGTCGTACCAGTGCAACCTATGGTCAATCCTACTCTCCTTGTGGAGAGTTATGCCTCCTTCAACCATGTCGTCATCATTCTTGATCTTGCACCTTCTGAATGAGAGATAATTTTACTTTCCCTGAGTTCGATCGAGACGGTCTTATGGGGTATCCAATGCCCCCACCTATGTCCTTTCTAGTAAGATACATTATCTGATATATCACAGAGGCTATATCCTCCGCTAGTGATTTATCCTCCTCGACTTGGAGAAATTTGGGTTTTCCCAAGCTTATGTCATCTATTCGTAAGATACTGACATTCCACAGAAGTTCTACACGGGAACCTTGGCCTCCCCCATGACTTGCCTCCTAGAAACTCCTAACCGAGTCTGAGTTAAGATCTTTTCTGACTCATTCAAAAAGTTAAAAGATTGTCGAGTGATTTTTCCCTTTCACACTCATTAAGTTGGACTTGAAAGGCCGTGAGTCTTAGTTAATCTCTTTTCAGACTTGTTTTCAAAAATCGAAAATATTACCGAGTGAACTTGTCTCTTTCACACTCGTAAATTGGACTTGAAAGGACATCTAGTTGGCACAAGTTTATCCCTTTTCCACACCAAGTAGACTAAAATTCATAAAAAAAGACATTCTTTGGTGTTAAGTTGTGATTGCATCTCATAACCTTGCTTGGAGTATTGAGCCTATAGTCGGTTCTCGCTTTGCGTTATAAACTATTTTCCTCATCAGTTTTTGCATCCTCAACCAAGCAGAGCCTTGTTTATATCCTTCGCAATTTGACACCCTATACTTGGAGGGAACATTCCCCCGAGTGTCCATCTCCCACATGCATCTCCTTCCATTGATCATAGGTGTGTTCCACTGCTAGAACTGGTTTTGCTTACTTTCAACACTCGTTTCCTCCTCTGTATCATAGCATTCATTTGTCTATGAAAAAACAAAAACAAATGGGTGGGAAGGGACTATTATATTGTATTGGCATCATTTGTGTCACCTTTGAACAGAGCACAAAGTTATTGAATCCATTTGTCATCATAATTTTGGGATTATCATGGCCTTAGGAAGATCAGATTGTTACAAAGTCTTCTCTACCGACTGGTTACTCTTCTAGTCCCTATAGAGAATGTCATTGATGCCTCCTGCATCTTATGGTTTCATCATTGGGTCTATGCTATCAGAGTCTTCCATATGTATCATGCTCTTTTTCAAAGGAAGTCTATCAACCTATGTCATCCACTCCTCAGAACTCTTGACTTTGCATGTTTTCCATACCCTCAGTTTGACTCAAATTCACATGATATTGTAGTCCTATCATGCACCCTGGTCCTACTTTCATCATTCATAGATAACCTTGAACCCAGTAGTCGACATTTCATCATTGGTTGTTGACTGGGTGGTTTCCCTTGTGTTCGACGGCAAGACATCTATTCACACATTGGGATCCATGCAGTGTCTTGGATTCCATTAGCCTTATTGGTGGTTTCCTTGCCTTTGTCAACAGTTTTCATCATTGGTTGTTATTCAGAGGGTCCTTTTCGTGTACCGCTTGCACTTATCACACGGGAAAGATGCACAGGGTCATTGGTTTGTGAACATGTTCTTCATCCAATTTCCACCAAATCATGAAGATCTTGATTTGTACCTCGTGTTGACTGATGAGAGATGCCTTAATGCTCTCCTTTCAGTGAATCTATTTCCATCGACTTTAGCTCATCTATTCTGGAAGTAGGACCTAGAGTCTTATGAGTACCTTGAGGCTTGCAGTCATTAGTGGTCAGCTCTCTCGCCATCAACAGTTGGGAATACATCAGTGTCTCATGATCAATGGATTCTTCAGGTGTTTGACACCAGCTCCTTTATTCACACTTGTAAGAATGTACTCAGTGCCTTGATACCTACTTTCATTATCGGTAGGTTGTCTTGCATTTGTTAACAGTATACCCCAATGATTGGAATCAAACGATGTCTCGTTGTGTTTGACCTAAACTCCTTTATTCACATGACGTAGACTTTCACCTTTGGTGGATTGTGTAGAAGACTTGAAGACATCAGTATGTGGCCACATCTTTCCTGATTTGTTGCTTCCTTTTCATCGTACCAGTACCTATATGACTTCAGTGATCATGGGAGATCAGATTGTACTACATTGTATACAGATATCTTCAGATTGGTTTGGAGACTAGTTCTACTGGGCCTTGTTTGTAACTGTGACAGCTATTGGCATGCAACCGCATTTGTATTTTCCTATTCATGGCCAAGGACACTTGTTTGGTATATTTTCACATGGATCTGCAGTGTAATTCTATTGGCAGACATGTACGCGAAAATTAATGTTGGGTTTCCATGTCATGATAGGAGATCTATGATCCTTGGCCTTCCATATAATGGAAACATTTTGACTCAACCCTTCAGTTCCATTTTGAAGGCTATAAATGGGCCAATTCTGAGCTATGGAAAGAAAGAGAAAGAATTCAAATTTGAGAGCAAGGTTACTCAGGAAGAATTATTTACTTCATATTGAGTCTGCATCCCTTTGTCCTTTGATTCTGAACATAGTTTTCATCCCCCAAGCTCTTCCCTTATTGATTGAGAACCTCATTGTTTCTCTCTTATGAGCTTGCCTTTGGTGGAGGATTGAAGTGGTGGAGGCCTAGCTGGAAGTAACTTAGTTTCTCGGTTCCAAACCATGCCGACATAGAAGTTTGTAACATTTTCACTTCTGTAGATCATATATTAATAGAAATACTCCTTTCCTTTCCAATTGATATCTTGCAAATATTTGAATTATTATTCCATGGGCGTATTTGTCATGTTTATTAATGGATTATGTTATTGAATGTGCTAACATTATATAATATCACCATATGCTTGTTTTGCTTGGTTGTTGAGGACTAGTTGTAGGTATATTGTTTTGGGTCAAGTTCTCAATGGTGGACTTCATCGAACGTCTGGACGAGGTAGGCCTTTTATCTTGTCTTGCTAGCATATTTGTTTTCATAGCATACTTGAGAAGAGAGTTGATTTCTGAAGTCATTTTCGTCTGTTGTGGTTTACCCTATCCATAGAGATATTTTCTTCGTAACAGTGAGCATGGGGTCCAAGATGGTTCTCCCACAATGGGGAGAACTCTTTAAAAAAATCAATCGGGAGGAATAATCAAAATATATCCCACACAATGATCCATATGTAAGAGAACTAGACGATGAAGTGTTCCCGAACATCTGATGGGTGTACCTGCATATGGTGTCGAGCAGAACCCCTGTTTTTCCCTATATTGAACTCCTGAAGTGGCTTATTGACCACACAGACACACATAAAGTTTTTATCAACGATGACAATGGTGGGTGTGTCGTAGTATTCTTACCGATGGAATTTTATAAGTACTACAAGATTAGAGACCCTGAGGAGTGACTAAACAAATATTTTGTCGTGAAGTTCTACGAGCGCCATGACACCAACTGGGTGATGGCCACATGGTGGAGGGAGGACAAGAAATACACCAACCAGAGAAGTGGTTGGTACTCAACGACCAATTTGATGGATCCATACATCTATTTGATGGCTCTCATCTATCAATTATATGGAGAGAATGATTGCTCCATATTTTCAGAGGCATGGATGCCCTTGGCTTACAAAGTGGCGATATTCAGGAGCAGCTTCAATTGGGGAACAATAATTTCTAAACAACTGAGCATCTGCATAAAACAAGCTCAGACACCAAAGGAAGGAGAGACACCATTTTTCTACATGGATTCATATTTTCTTGATGTCATGTGCGCCAGAAACATCTTCATCGACATGAATCTAATTTGGCATGTCGTTGAGCTCCAGGTCCATGTATATTTCAGCATGTTATGGGAAAATAGGTATAAAAGGTCTTAATCCCTCATTTACGATGAATTCATCGCACGAATTAATTTCTTTCCTTTTAAGAAGGAATGCCCGAGACTATTGACTGTGGCCAAGAAAATGATTTCCAAAGTAGGTCACTGGTACTTAGATGAGCACGACACCGAAATCAAGGTGTTTGGGGCCACCGAAGCACCACATATCCTACCATCTCATGTCCCGGACCGGATTCTAGTGGGAGAAATATGTTATCAAACCATTTTGCAAGGCTACAATGCCACCCTGGTTAAGGACAAGAAGCGGGCGTTCATTCCCTATGGTTTCCATGTAGGTTTCTACTTGGTTAAAGATAAAACTCAATCCAAACAACAAGGGTTGACCCAGCTCGAGTTCAAATTCTAGATGGGATGATTCTGCAAGCAGTATCCAAAGGGACTGGTCTTGCAACATGCTTCACAAGTGTCATCATACGCCCACGACAAATTTGAAGATGAAGTATTCACAAAAAATTCCCAAGACTGGGACGAGGTGGTAGGAAGGATGGTCGACCCCAAAATGACCAAGTTCAAGGCCATGATCCTAGATTAATAGGCGATGACCATATATAAATCACCTGAAGAGTCCCTCAGAGCCAGAGAAGAAATCAGAGCGGCATAAGCAACAAAGTTTCCCCTGGTGGCTCCGGTGCAGGATAGAGGATTCCCTATGACACAGGATGCACATGAAAGGGGATTTTTCATGATAGAATAGGTGCAGTGATTAATTGATCAACTGCAAGATGACCCATACCTCATAGGAATGATAGGGGCCCCTAACGACAACCCAGATGACATATAGGTAGGTCCAAGCGGCCCTGAGCTAATAGAAATTGATGAAATTGTTAGGTTAGATAACCCTGAAGTTACAACATGATAGGTCGGATCACCGAGGGATGTTTCAGCTCAGTCAGAGATAGTAAGAATATCTTAGAGAGAAAGTGCACCAAACCCCCTCCACGAATTGATAAACATCTATTATGATGAAGAAAGTCCATAGGTATCTTGGGTGACTCTTGTACAGATCATAGAGGAAAAGGATCTCGAGAAGGCATCTTCCCTAGCTCCCAACACTCAAATTCATAGCCCTTCATAGAATTACCAGGAGGTCAAAAATGTCTTAGACACTGAACTACTCGATGTACCAGAAACTCAAAGGGATAGTCCGACGGACGAGTCAGGGTCAGACGAAAAAAAAAAAAAAAGATCCACAGTAGGAAATTGGTGTCTCAACGGTCGATTATCAAGTAAGTATCAAGCCTACCCCAGATGCCTCAATTTCAACTGGTACTCAACCTCCTGATGAGAAAAAAAATAGAATTTGGACCTTTGAAACACATGGAGGAGGTTCAAGAACCCATTCTTGAACAAATATACACCTTCAGGAGCTTGGGAAATATGCTCACCTAGGGATATCAGCAAATCCTCGAACCCGTGGATGAAGTTGTTGACATACATGCTATCTCCTATGACTAGAAAAGGAAATCTATCATGAAGAGAACCACCAAGAAGAGGAGGATCACCCTAGATCTCTCCATCCTCATCACCATGGAGGAAAAGTTGATGAACACAGAGCATGCCAAGACATCTGAACTTATTGGCGTAGTGATGGAAATCACAGATGCCACCCTAGACAGAGTGAAAAGGGATGAAGAGGATTTGTTTGTTGCACTGAAGGAATTAGTAATCTACACCACTTGGAGAAATATTATCAGGACACCACACAGGCCACGGTGTTCCTGAGAAGAGAATTCCAGGAGGCCTACAACAAATTTACAGATGAACGACACCTATTCACTACAAGGATAGTCTAGCTTCAAGAAGACACCCTCATGGAACTGGCGACATGAAAAGATATGGAAATGTTGTACGAGAAAGAACACCAAGCCATGGAGAGGATCAACTATATCAGCATGGTGCAACAGGGTCGAGACACCGAAGAGAATAGCATCTGGGTGCTAACAGAAAGAAGCATCGACTGCATAAGGAAATTGGTCGAATATTGGGTAAAAATGGCTCAGGAACCTCATTGGTAAATCCAAGAGAAATGGGTCGAGTGTGAGAAGAGCTGGACCAAGATCAACCAAGAAATGAGGGACATCAACCTCCCCAAATTCAACACACTCGATGACTTTCTCAACTTGCGTGACATAGTCAAATCACATACCGAACAAGATTCATCATGGGTTGTCGAAATAGAAAAGGTGGCAGACATGGCACCAGGACAAGTGCAACAGTTCATGGAGCACTCAATCAAAGCTCAAGCCATGCTGCAGCAGTTAAGTGCCAGAATAGTCAAGTATCGGGCACGGGAAGTGGAGATAAGAGAGATCCTTTTGGCCCCAATGGAACAACATAGATTATCCTATGCTAACACATGCAAGGATCTCTTCGTCAAGTGGTTAGAGTACGAGAAGAGTCATCCACTCAAGTGAGATCATTTAATGACTCTTTGAATACTGATAGAAGAAAGCGCCATGTGGCGAGTTTTGTTTACTTAGCTACACTTTAATAGTTATTTTTAGTTAGTAGTATGTTATAAATATGAGGATCGACCTATTAGAAAAAGGTTGATGGTTGTTGCAAAGACACTCATTTTTGGATTTTTAAAGAACTATTTCGGAGATGCCTTAATTGAGAAGTATTTTTTAGGACCAGAGACAACTTTGTGTTTTTATCAAAAGTGTGTATCATTGGATGTAAAGAAGAATTATTTCTGATTTCACCTCATGAATGGATGTTGTAATGAGTAAGATCTTCTAAATCTATTGATAAGTTATTGATTCAATGTTTTTTATAGTTCTTGTCTTTAATGATGAAAAGTAAATCATTGTGTTAATATGTGATTGATGATTAGAGTTAAGGAAACTATTTTTCTTACCATCGTTTATTGTATGTAGGTTTTCTTCTAATAAATTGTTTCTCAGTCAATAATTAGAACACCAACAGGTTAATGTACTAGTACTAGGCATGTGGTAAAGAATCATTGTCTGCATGCTAGAGTGAAAGGGTTATCCCAAGCTCGGCCTTCTCCAGTAGTTAATTTTTCCCACCTTATTACCTAGTTGGTTTATACCAGCTTTTATCTTGTATCAGTCCCACCTATAAGAGAAAAATACAAAACGAGAACGTTTGAACCGAAGGAGAAGCTTTCACTAGAAAACGTAAAGCCCATCAATTATTTGGCCGGATCACAAGATCTAGAGAACCATTCCACCATTAAACGTTGTAGAGTCTAATTGGGCCTCAATGGCAAGTTTGGTTCCTGTTGTTGAGTCAAAGGGATTTAAAACCCTTGAACATAACCCAAGGTCATACATTTCCACATGCAATCGAGATCCATTCCACCTCCATTATCTTGGAAAATAAGAGTTGGACTATTGTCCCTAGGGTTCTGAATTTTGTCCACAATGACAAAATTTGCACCATTTTGAAAATCTTCAACTACATTATCAAGCAACTTCGAAATATCTCCAAATTCCCATGTGTGGGAAGTCGCATTAGAATGGAGGAATTTTGGATGTACTTGAGCATGATACATGCCACCTAGTAAAGATCACTTTTGTTCATTTTGGACATCATAATCCCCAGCTCTCCAAAATTGATTAAAACTGTTTTTCTTTGAGTTTATTCCTGAACAGTTCAGTCAAAAGAAAAATCAATGCAAATGATGTTCTCTTTGCAGCGCATTTTCTGATCTCCACCCCTTCCCATAAAATATAGAATATAACCCTAATCATAATCTGATCTGATCTGACACTCCAAAGGGTGCACTGAAATCAAACATCTTTCGACCTCAAACAGTCATTTCAACTCAGGTGTACTACAATCTCATGATGTCTGGGCCTCCAAACGGTTCATTGCAATCTCATTATCTCTCCACCTCCAAACGGTCCTCCTTTACGCAACGATACAATTTTTCTCCTTTGGTACAAGATGGAAGATAAGTAGTATGGCTATCTATCTCAATTAAAATAACATGGTTATAACATCTCCTCTCTTTAGTGCAAGACTCAATATAACCATCATAAACTAGAGGACAACTTAGGTCAAAGGGAGTGAGTTTTTAGGTTATGATGGGGTTTCAAAAATTAGAGCTTACACCGAAACAATCTTAAACTAAAAACCACTTTCCTTAACATCCTTCTTGTATAAAAAGGTATCAAGATGTATTGAATTAGCTAATGAGAAGTGTGAACCAGTCTTTAGAAAACTACCTTTGTCCGAACCCCAAAGTTGATTAGATCCATCATTGGGAACTTTAGGCATCTTCTCATTTCCTTCTGGGAATCAAATGTCATCCAAATGGTAGGTTCCTAAGGGATCATCCTTGGTTAGTGCTTGGATTGATCCTTGGATATGTTCTTTGGTGGTTGATATAGGTCCCTAGATGTGTCTAGGGCCCCTGTATTTGTTCCAGGGAATCCTTGCAAAGTGCTTGGATTGATCCTTGGATGTGTTCCTTGGTGGTTGATATAAGTCCCTAGATGTGTTCTAGGGCCCCTGAATGTGTTCCAGGGAACCCTTACCTAATGCATGGGTTTATCCTTGGTCTTTTACCTTAGTGGATAAGACCCTAGATGTGTTCTAGGGGCCCCAAATGTGTTATGGGGCAACCTAGTCTTTGACCAGGTAGATCTTGGTGTAATACCAAGATGTGTTGATATGTGATCCTTTTCCTCTCTCTCGGGATGGTCCATGAGACCTAGGAGTGCCTATGAATATGGACATGACCACATTGTTGATGGATCCCCTTATGCGGTGATGATAAAGTTTATAGGTCATTATGAGACTCATGTGGACATGTTTTTTCCATTATGGAATCCCCCTTGAATTTGTCTTAAACAGTACCCCCTTGTTTCTTTATGTGATTGAGGTTTTATTTATGTGATTAGGGTTTTATATGTGTTTATGGTTTTTATAATTAATATTAATATTAATTGACATTTTAATTAATATTTGTATTAATTAAATGTCAATATTTAATTATGATTTTAAATTTCCCTAACCCCTCTCCCTAAATATAAATAAGACCCTACCCTCTAGCATTATATTACAGTCACACTCACTCCTCGCTCTCCTATTTGTTTCATCTACCTCAGTTGTAATCTCTTGATGATGGTGCGACCTCCTTTTTGGACTATCTTTTCAGATATGAGTTTTGTTTTGTTGGTGCGGCCTCTCCATTTGATGTAACAGTTTTAGATCTGATTTTTGTTTGTTGGTGTGGCCTCTCTATTTGATGTAACAGTTTTAGATATGAGTTTTGTTGGTGCAGCCTCTCCATTTGATGTAATTGTTTCAGATCTGAGTTTGTTGGTGCAGCCTCCCCATTTGGTGTAACAGTTTCATATATGATTTTTGTATTGGTATTGGTATTGGTTTGGTCTTGGTATTGATTGGGTCTTGGTATTAGTTGGAGTGTTTATCCAGTGCTACCTTCTTTTCAGTTATGGAGGGTTTGATATGGATTGTTTGTTATGGAGGGTTTTCTTGTTTTATATGGAGAGTTTTGTTGTCTCAGTTTTTGGAGTTCTTTTTGTCCCTCCTTGTGGGGCACCTGGTTTTGTTTATCAAATATGGTCAATACCTTGTTGTCCCTTCTTGTGGAGTACTTTTTGCAGTTTTCTTGTGATGGTCTATACCTTGGAAAAATTGTTCCTAAGTCCTTAAGGCAGATATCAAACCCTAGAGGTTTGATCCATCAACCTAAAACTATTTATGAGCATATTATAAAGGTTTTCATCCACACATGTGACAGGTACATATTTCTTAGATAAGGAGGTAAGCTTGAGGTTTGTCTTTTCACTCAGAAATTTTGTTTATACTCAGAATTTAATTTAGATCTGTTTATTTATTTTCTCATATATGTTGATCTTGTGAACAAAAAAATAAAAAGGCATTATTTTTTCAATTTTTCCCTAACTCTAACAATTTTCCTATGACTTTGACCAAGGGAACACTACTCTAGGAAGCCTCCTCACACCTTCTTGTGACCATTCTTCTTTCTATTTTTAGCCTATACCAAACATCACTAAACAACACAATGCATGGAATCATACTAAGCTCTCTATTACTAAGCTCTTGTTATAGAAACTACGTGATATGTCACTCAAAGAATAACTCGTATCTATAGCTTATTGAACTCACTATGAAGATTTTGTATGATTAGAGTGGTATCATTATTAGGAAGATACAGTATTAATATTAAGACTAACTGGCCTATTACTTGTATTATACCAATCTTATTAAGGCAATGACATCAACTATTAACTATAAGCTAATCCATATTGAATCTAATCACATTGATTATGGATATTGTGTGTTCAATTCAAACTAACATGACATGTCTAATTTAGACAAGTATTGTTGTTCAAATAAATCTTTAACATGACTAATAAGTATTGATCTGCTTTGTTTAACTATGCTTCTACTGGTATGATTACATACTTATATCTATGATTTCCATTGCTTATGATGAACATGTTTATATGGTGTGTAATACAAGCCCATTCTTTATCTATGATAGTATCATTACCCTTATAACTATAACATGTAAATTATTACAGTAATAAGGTAACCATTACTTATGCATGGACTACTAATACTTGTATAGCCTTATTTACTCCTATTGTGTGATGTATGTACCCAATGAGTGCAATGAATATGGAATAAAGGGCCATTCGCATTACCACATATAGGTGAATGGAAATAAGCTTACATCATATGTGTACAAAGATCCTTATATCTCATATGTAGAAACACAAGTAAATCCTAGGAATCACTTCTATTACCATAAGTTGATAGGTATGAATATGGTATGATCACAGCAGTATGAGTTCCATCTTCTTGAATAGGGATAGATCATTAAATGTATATATAAAGGGCATAGATTATGTGAAATAAGAATGTCATATATAACTGATATGGAACCAATGTAGGTTGTAAGTGATATGTTGAACCTTAGGTATTATGTGTAATTATTCATATAGGTCAGATTGTATTACATGACTTTCATTGTAATTACCTATTATTGGTATAGCTATAATACAGATAAGAGTGTAATCTCCATAGTAATAACCATAACTAAGCTATCGTAATAAGCAGTGATTACTATCATATTCAATGTATAGGCTGTGTATACCAGTACATATCACATGCTCGTATTGATTGTTGATTCCCAACTTAAGTACAGTATAAGCATTACTATTAACGTGTGTAATTGATTACGGATAAACACATAGGGTTAAGCTCAACACCACATATAATCTTATCACATTGTTATGATATGAAAGTTGTGAAGTAAGACCATGGAAACTTATGAGATTATATCGAGAAATCAGATAGGTGCAAAGTATATATATAGGTTTCATTACCTTATCATAGGTAACTAGTAGAGATAATGGTATAAGTATTATCATATTCATTAAGCCAATATAACAAGGGTAACATAACACTTGTATGGGCTTATCATATGTATTAGTCCATATTCAATGATTACATATATTTGTATTAGTATCACTAAACAGGTTATTCACTATATACCCTTATTAGGATGATACAAGGGAATTACTTCATTTTAAAATTTTCTAGTTGTAAAATTTAAAAATATCAAAAAAAAATAATAATATTGACATTTTTTTTTTTAAATACCTTCATGATGTTGGAATTGTGACGTATGGTAACATCGCTCCCATGGAACATACATAGGAGATATATAGATAGTCATTGATTGAGCGATGTTACTATAAGTCAGAATTGTGACATATGGTAATATCACTCCCATGGCACATATGTCGAAGATATATAGCTTGTCATCGGTTGAGTGATGCAGGAGCATCGCCAATCATCAAGAAAGCCAGCGCGGAAGCAGGAGACAGTTGGACAAGCCAACACAAATTTTGAAAAAGCTTTGAAATTGTGCGTGATCTTAAATGAAGTCATTTAAGAAGAGGCGCCTTTGTATATTGTAATGGACCTTGAGTGGATATCTCTCCTCCTTTAGTAGATAGACGGTATTTAGTATAGTTAATGCAGGTAGATAGGAATTTAATTCATAGATTTGACAATTTAGGAGCTGGAGGGAAAACGGATATAGACACCCTCATTGTACATTGTAACATTATTCTAGAGGAACAGAAGAGCAAGAGAAAGCAGAGAGTTGTGTAAGAACACCTATGTACAGACATTTGAATTAATAGAAGAGTTCTGATTCAAATTCATGGTTTGTGTTGTTCTCTATGTGTTTGATGTTGATATGCTCATGAATGTTTGCTTCCTATTATAAATTTTATTTTATATGCTATGTATGTGATTTCATATGTGAATTGAAGTCTGAGAGAAGGAAGGAATGAGTTTCAATTGTTTCTCTATTTGAGCCAAGAGATTTCCTGCAAGGAGTGCAGTCGAATTGTCTGCAAGGAGTGCGTTGACAGAAGGGTTCAGGTAGAGTTAGCTTTTGTTCTCATTCACCCCAGAAGGTGTAGTTGGGCACAGGAGCCATGCAAGGAGTGTGCAGGATGGTTAAAGGTCTCAGGGTTGCGAACCTGAGAAAACATTTGAGAGACTACTGATGCAAGTGTGCGCAAAGTCGAAGGACTTCAACACTTAGGCGTCGTTGAAGGTTTTCCGCAAGGAGTGCGCGCAAGAAGTTTTCTGAAGGACTTGAGAGTCGTGAACAAGATCAGGAGGTATAGAACCTGGAGGGATCACCGAGGGGAGCATAGGGAGTTGGTGCCTTGAAATCTTGCAAGAAGCGTTGTAGGTTTGCGAGCAGGCGGGAAATTCTGCAGAAAAAGAACACTTAGTAATTTCGCAGAATTTCACCAGGAGAAAAGGATGATCGGGACTCTCTGGGAGAATCATTGAATCACCGTGGGTTRTTGGATCTCACGGAGATGCASGGAGGTTACAGTGTAAGTACGAAAGAGGTTTGAAGCTCGGGAAGGGCAGAGCCGTCGATCCGAGTCGCAAGGACCGTCAGATCTACATGTGATATCGTGTATCGGAGATTCGCGAGTCGAAGTTCCAAGTTGTTGCAATGAGAATTGCGATATCGCGATCTGCGATATCCTGACGAGCCCAGAACCGTTCATCAATTTGGACGCGTGTCAGAAGATTCGAGGAAGTCGGAGTTTGGGCATCGGGAATTTCAAAGGTAAGCTGCTCTTGTAGTTTGGAATCGTGAAGCGCAATATCCCAACGGGAGAGTTGTATGGGCCACAATAGGAGTTAGTGGGGGATAGGTGGTGTACCATATCGGGGATCGGGAAAAGGCAAGTCCCGAATCCATCGACATCAGGATTCGCGATCTCGCGAATTCTGAAATCCCGATAGAAGTGACGGGAGGTGGAAAAGTTAACTCCCGCGTGTGCGTCGGAGTTTCGTCACGTTGGGTATCGGGAGTCGGCAAATCACAGTGCTTGATATCACGAGTAGAAAAATCACGATAAGAAAAGTTTAGACTGGGGAAAGTCAGCGTTGACTGGCCATCGGCTCTTGGGGATTTGAGAGCCTAGTGATCGACCACTGGACTTACGAAGTCGCGAGTTCT
>SNQJ01S0042602.1:27376-52049 GCA_010110895.2 Picea sitchensis
TGTCCATACCTTTGATGCCAAAGAATATCTGTTGGCATAGTTGCAGAAGCCAGTGCATGATGTGCTTTGTTGGTAACATCAAGTTTGTATAGACCTCCTGCTCTGACTCCCGTTGCAACAGTTTGGAAGTGGTCCAACAGATCCTTCACTATGCAATAATTCTTGAAGAATTCAACCTTCAAGTTCTGATCTATAATGGTGGACATAGAGATCATTTTTTTCTTTATTCTTGGCACATACACCACATTGCAAATGTGATGAATAGTACCATTCAACAATTTCACAGGAATGTCTCCATATCCCTTGATCTGATGAGCGTGGTTATCTCCAAGATATATGATGGCACCATTTTGTGTTTCTTTAAAATTAACATACCAATTTTTATTACAAGTCATATGTACTGATGCTCCAGAATCCAGAAACCAGGCATCAGAATCATCTGTTTCAGCAGATAAAGAAGCGTTAGACACAAACAACCTAAGATCCCGTGAGTCAAAATTTGGGGGTTCTTCAATATCATCACTAGAAATAAATAATCTGAGATCTTGATTTGAATATATTTCTGCATAATGACGTGAATGTGTCCTAGGTTTATTCCTAGCCTCATCACTTTTCTTCTTATGACAGTCTTTAACAATATGTCCAGGTCGACCACAATAAAAACAACTCTTAGACTCATTCATGTCAGATTACATACCTTGATTTGGAGATTGTCTTCTCTGCGATGAACTGTCGCTCTGCCATGAATCACCTCTCTGCCATGAACTGCCTCCTTTACCTCTTACTCCTGATCTCCCTCTCATAGATTTATTATTTGACCACAGTGCCAAATCTTTACTCGGAGGCTTCAGATTCCCGCGCCTCTCTTCCTCTTGCAACAAAATGCCTATTAGTTCTTCAAACGTAGGAGGTTTCTCCCTTGTTGCAAGACCTATTATGAACATATGATAATCTTCTAGCATACCATTTAAGGTAATAGTGACCAGATCATTGTTGGAAACAATTTCCCCTATATTTATTAGCTTGTCTTTCACCTCTTTAATACTACCCAAAAATGAACTAATAGATTCATTTCCATCCATTTTAATGCCTAGTAATTTAGTTTTCAGGAACAAAATGCGATTTGTGTTACTAGTTTCATACAATGCTTTAAGCGTTGTCCATGTTGCAGTAGAAGTTGTAGGTTCTGCAATATGTGGAATTATGTTATCTTTAACAGACATGCACAACAATACCTTTGCCTTGTTTTCACGCTTCTCCCAGTCTTGGATCTGTGTTGTTGTCTCACCGACAGCTGCATCAGGTTTTAGTTCAGTTCCCTTCGCAATGTTCCAAATACCATAACCCTCCATGAGCGTCTGCATCTTGAATTTCTAGTTAATGAAGTTCGAGCCATCTAACTTGTTGGCTTCGTTGAGGTAGGTCTCTGCCAACGGATTTGCCATCACTGCAATTTAGTCTCTGCAAGTGACTCACCAAGGATATGCAACTTTCTGTCGAGTTTTCTCCTGTGCTGTCCGTCACTCTGCCTTTGAATCCACTAGTCCAACTCTATCTCTATTATTAGCTTAAATCATGCATGCATCCACCTTTAAATCATAACATGTATCCATGCATGCACCTTTAAATCATAACCCCCACTTTTAAACATCCACCTCACAATTTCTTACCCACTTTAAGTATTAAAAAAAAAAAAATCCTCAAAAGAAACCTCCCATTTTTGTTTTAATATACATGCATGCATCCACTTTAATAATAAAAAACAAAGTGAATAAGTCCTTCTTAAATTTCTTAAATACACACATCCACTTTTATTTATTTATCCATCCTTTAAAACTTTCATAAAATAATGAACCATGCACTCAAATAAAACTTATACCACTCATGCCATTCAAACTCCATGCATGCATCCAAAGTCTACTTTTCAAACTCACACATGCATTCAAATTTTGCAAATGGTGGATCAGCCTTATGCCATGCTCCAAGATCATGCGACCCCTCCTGCCTCGATTTTCTCATAGATATTTCTCCATGCTCAAAGCCTCGACCTTCTCTTACGTAGCTATTCTCCAACTCGAACCCACACGACTCTTCTTATCTAGCCTACAGACCAACTAATGTTTTCGCACCAGACCTTACCATAGACTGCGGGATGTTCACATCTCACGAGTTACTAGCCTACGAAAATCTTGAAGGATGTTCGCACTGAAATGCACAACAACATGAAAAAGTTTTTGGTTCTAAGTGTGAGTAATATGTCGTCGCACCCTACTAGAGGAGGGACCTGCAAACCTCTAGAATTTTCACACTTCACTCCCGTGGCTTTGATACCAAGTCAAAATATACGAAACAAACACACAGTGAGGCTACACTCACTTCTCTATTATTAAATGAAGATAGATTACATCCTTATATAGGAAAAGACTCTACAGAGTCAGTTACATGCAAACCAAAGACAACTAGACTCTTAACTATGAACTGACTCTTAACACGCCTACAACTGACTCTCACAACTGAAGCTTATAACTGGTGCTTACAACTGGCGCTTACAACTGACGCTTACTCCATTATTTCCAAATGATCTGAAAGCAACAAAATATATAAAATTTAGTATTCAAAAAGAGATTCACACAACATAAATAATATTGATGGAATTGGATCTCTGCTCCTTTACATCGATAAGGAGATTTTCCACAAACTTTGAATCTGGTGGCTTATCGCTCAATATTCTTATGTGAGTGTTATTAAGGTTCGGAAAAAATTCTTGTATCTATGAAGTAATGGATATATTAAATAAACCAATCGAAATAAATTGGATACTTGTAGTAACTATCGTAGAACTGTGTGTGTATGCATGTTTTCTGCTCCGCTGCATTTTTTGTAGAAACAACACAAGAAGGTTTTGTCAAGAATTCCAAGTATCTGAGAGGATGGATTTGAGATGACTTTGTTCCATATGAGGATGGATTTGAGATGACTTTTTCCCATCTCGGTAAGCATACACGATCACTATAGCAAGGTAGTGAGCAACGGTGGCTGAGGGAGATAAGATTAATACCATTCTGCATGTAGATCACCACGGGATGGCATCGAATGCAGTAACAATAATACATGCACTAGAACTGTCAATTGTCAGAGATAGTCAATTGTAAGAGATACTTGCATATGCTCATAACCTCAACGAATGAATTTTATTTTACTTTTAAATTAATTTTATACTTTTACGATTAGAAAATAAATTATTCCCTCTATCATGGGTATTTAGTCACGTCAATATCCTGAGGGAAAATTAGAATATAGGTTTTTAAAATTAAATTAAAAAAAAAAGAAAAAAAAAACAACAATTAAAAACATAATTCTCAACATAGAGAAAACTTTGTTACAAAGATACAGAATGCATTGAATAATGTAGAAAAATGGACTCGTTAATAGGTTGTGACTATTGCACGAAATCTATAATCCCTAACTAAAGACAGGGACTTATAAGAAATGAAAATAAATTTAAAGGAAATTGTAATAAGGAAAGAACCAAAAAAAAATATTTATTTTAAGAATTGAAAAAATGAAAGCATAACATAAATAAGAAAAATTAGCTATTCTAAGAATAGAAATAAATCTACTACATTCTAAAAAAAACAATAGTAAGTGAAAATTATACAAACTCAAGGAAATATTTCTCTTAAGAATTGAAAAAATGAAAGCATAACATAAATAAGAAAAATTGGCTAGGAATAAATCTAACCTACATTCTAAACAAAACAATAGTAAGTGAAGATTATACAAACTCAAGGAAATATTTCTCTTAGAAATTGAAAAAATGAAAGCATAACATAAATAAGAAAAATTGGCCATTCTAAGAATAGAAATAAATCTAACCTACATTCTAAACAAAACAATAGTAAGTGAAGATTATACAAACTCATAATGCCAATACAACCATCATGACATTGACATGTGGCCAACATGTGATTCACATGGCCAGTAGACAGATGGTCATAATGTAGGATAGTATGCCCAATGAAACAACTTGGAAAAGACTCATAAGTGTAGGTTTTGAATGCAAAGAACTCATTTTGAAGTTTTGAGAGCTGGTCGAGATGTGAACGCATCCACAATGCAACTATGCCATAAACTAACTACTCCTTTTTGACTTTTTACAAATTGGTCAGGCGTATCCATTTTTTATGTTCATTGGAATCATGACAAATCTCATTGTCATTGGTGGTGATGGACACTTCCATATCTTGTACCATAAATTTATTCTTCTTACATTTTTTGAACTCTGTTTCAAAAGGCATTGGATATGCCTCTTTGGTTACCAAACAACTTGGTACGACTTATTGCTTTGGTAGATGGTAATTGGAAATAAAATAATCACTTTTATCTCATAACTAGTAATCACTTGAAAGCTTGGTTCAAAAATATTGCAAAATCTCCAAAAGGTAAAACTTGTAATTCCTACCATACATCTCCTTCTTTTGTCAATCTATGATAATACATGTTAAACTTTACTTCTTTAAGCTTCAGAATTATAACTTGGAGAATGTCTATTTAGTGTAAGACACACACGATATGTAAGTGGGGTTGACAAAGAAGTGTTATCACATAATTCTTCAAGTAAGTTTGAAATGATTTTTCTTTCCACCTTCAAATAAGTTTGTGACTTACATTCTATCAAAAATACTTTTTCCTTTTGTGAAACTTTTTTTATTAGAATTAATGCTTACATTATAGATTTGTTTGGATTTGCTAGATCTAGTTAGATGTGAGAGATTTTCTCCAACTATCAGATAATGTTTATGTGTGTGCTATTGAGAGATTCCCTCATGATTTTTTTATGTTGTTGAGTGAAAACTTTATGTATAAATATCTTCTTGATTGAATAATAAAAACATATATAATTGTATTGTGCATGTTAGTTTTCTAAGCTGGTATCAGAGTTGGTTTCTCTAGGGTAACTTCCTCATGGGAGAGCCCACGAAAATGAGAAAGATGTGAGTGTCAATTTTCTATAGGAGTAGGTGTATATTAGTGTAAGTATGTGTGTGAGAGTATTAGTTTTCTGAATGAGCAATTTGTGATGTCAATTTTCTGTATGGGTTGATTTGATGTGTAGATCGATTTGATCTATTAGATAAGCTGGTTAAGGTGAGAAATATAGTGAAGGAGTTGCATTGAGAACAACAATCCATAAAGAGGGTCTCCTTTGTGCCATTGTTGTTTTTTGTTTGGTTGTTATTGAAGGAATCGCTGTCAAAATTTGAATTATTGGTAGAACAAGAGTTTTACATCATCCTGAATGATAATTTTTTTTATATTTCATGTGTGGTATTATGCTCGTTGTCTTTGTGGAGAAGAGATTCATCACTTCATAGAAGAGTCTCCAAATGTTTTCTATAAACTGTTTCTTCTATTGATTTTTGATAACCACAGACTTGTAAGAAAGGAGGAGTAGTGACTGAAAGAGGGCCCTGCAAGGTAGATTGCAAAAGAAGGGAAGATGAGTAGCGATCTATTAAGACATTTAGAATTCAAAGAAAGGAATACAATTGCAGAACTCAATATTTATGTTCTAGTGCAAGGGACAATTATATTAGTTTCATATTATTACTTTTTCTCTTATTGTAAGTTTGTATTAGCGTTATGTGAAATAAATTATAAAGAACCTCTCATCGAATAAAGTAACATAACATAATTCAGTGGTTCTTGATGTATGTGGTTCCACAAGAATATGTCAATGACTTGATTATTCCTATAGGCGGTTATAAMTTGTGGTGTTTGGAGGATGCAATGACCGAAGAACAACGACTATTTGTTATAGTTGTGATTCTTGTGTATTTGTAAGCTTGCGTGAAATAGGTCACTTTGTAAGATTGATTTATGGATACATTATGTATCTATACTATTTTCCTAGGAAATTGGAAAATACAATGGCATAACATGTACTTTGATAGATAAAAGTAATATAAAATAGACTACTTTCCTATATAACTAGCAAATACATCGACCGACCATGTATTTCAACAGATGGAAGTATGTCAACATAATGGGTAGGAGTCTTGTCATTACAAATACATCAACGATGGTTAGAAGCAATTGCATCTTCAATGGATGAAGTTGTAGATCGAATGAATGGGAGAGAAAGAGTGTAGTCTACAAGAGTTCATAAGTGGATAGAGGTGGTAATGAGGACTAGACCAACCGAAGATAAAGGTTTGGAAAATATCTTTTGTAAAATGTGTTTATTTCATTTCATTATTGTTCTTAGTGATGTAAGCATTAAGGGAGGGTGTTAGGATTAATGCTTACATTACAGATTGATTTGGATTTGTTATATCTAGTTATTTGTGAGAGATATTATCCAACTATCACATCATGTTTATGTGTATGTGGTTGAGATATTCCCTCACAAGTTTGTTATGTTGTTGATGGAAAACTTCATGTATAAATATTTGCTTGATTGAATAACAAAAACATATAAAAAAAATTGTGCATGTTGGTTTGCTAATTTTTTCTTCGTTGATTTCATTTTGCAATAGCACATACTTTTAGAAAATATCCTTAACTTGATTTTATGTTTGAACTATCTTAAATTCCAAAGATTTATTTTCATTTTGTCTTTTGTTGTTGGAATCCAAAAAAGGAGGAAAAGTTAAATAATACTTCCTCAAGTCTCACTCGCACAATTTGTGCTTCTTCACTAGATTCATGCAAGTTGGTTATCCTTTTCTAGAAAACAAATATCACAATAATTTTCAGAATAGTTGAAAAAATACAACTCAAAATATTTGAGGAAAAGATTTGTGATTGCCATGAAGGCGGTAATACATTTGCAACAATATTGTGTTGAAGTTTTGGGTGTTGTGTCCATCATTTATTTATATTTTACCAAGAGCGTTGTCTAACTATTCTACGTTTCGACCCTTTTGGATGAAATTTGGTGACAAAAATTTGCACGAAATCTCATTTTTTTGTTGTTTAAATAACATTTTTGAATCTAGAAATGCATTCAACATGCTGAAAAACCCCTAGGGTAACAATTAGAGTACAAGTTTACAAACTACTACAACATTCAAGTAGATGATAAGTTTCACCCTAAATATTTTCAAAATTGTTTTTTTTTATCATCAAATTATAGCTAATTTTCTATAATTTCAAATAGAACAAACTAATAAAACAATATACCAATCACCCACTTTACATATAAAGATATATGTAGAAACTTTCAAACCACATCTTCATCAACAACATTAAGAAATTAAATGTACATTCATACTTAATAAAATGTACAGTCATAATTTTGTAATATGCTCAAATCCACTTATATTTCCTTTGCCATTAAACATCACCAATAAATTTATTATCTATTTTAGAAGGTCATGCAAATCCCCTTAAAAGGACTCCAATGAAATATGCTCAAATGCACTTATATTTCCTTTGCCACTAAACATCACCAATAAATTTATTATCTATTTTGGAAGGTCATGCAATTCCCCTGGTAAGCTCAATGCAATGTTGGACTCCAATGAAGGTATTTGAGACAGCCATTTAAGCAATAAATGCAAACAAAATCCATGTCTATACAAGGTGGCTCAACATCTTTCCTCCTTATAGTGCTAAAATATTGATGCCGGAAAATGTCTCTTTGTCAACATCACCTTGTCAACATGACAAGTTCACTAGATGAAAGGGTCTAGTTAAATTTCCCTTCATTCAAAGTGGCAAACCGTCTAGATATATCCCGATTATCATCTGTTCTTTAGCAATTGTGGCTTCTTCCATCATTTTAGTTCTTATTCTCTAAGTTTGAATTGTTCTTTCAGTGAAGTCCAGAAGTCCGCAAAACGGTAACACCACTTATTCTCGAGGATTGGATTGCTCAGAAGAGAGGATGTGGCAATCTCAGAATTAAATTGGTTTAAGATTGTATTTTGTTATGTTTTCATCTCCAATCTCAGAAACCACCCTCCCTTCTATGATGCACTGAAGAGCCTTAACAGGCCCTGAGGGTTTCAGATTCGATCCTTCGAGAACAGCTTAAGAATATTCTTTCATGTTTATTATTACTGAAATTATTTTCACTTAATTAAATTTTCTTCGATGTTAAAAACTACGAGGAGATTCTTTTCTATTTTGAGAAAAATAATTGTTGAAAATATAATTTATATAGAAATTTAACTTTTAAGGAGCCATTGGAAATTTAATAGAATAATTATTAGACTCTTTATTGATATAAAAAATAACTTTTATTAATCGCTGTTTTAAAAGGTTAATTTATTTTGAGACATATTTTTAGATTTATGTATTCTTTAATTCATGGTTCCTAAAAAAAATGTTCAATTCCATGCTTTAGTTGTTTTATGTCTGTTTTCAATAATATTCTGTGTGACGAAATATAGAGATTTTTTGGACTCTTTCAATGTGATGGAAATAAAATCTTATTATTACCCTAGGAAGGCACTCTAGTCTAAACCTTTAAAAATATATATTTTATTCATATTTTTTATACTATCTTGTTATTTAGAAATCTAAATCTTTAATGCTGATAGAGATTTGCCGGTGACTAAACAGAGATTATGTTGGATTAGTGTATATATAAGGATTTGCGGGCAGTTGAATATAAATTATATAAAAAAAAAATAGTGTATATAAAAAGATTTGTGGTAGTTTAAATATTATACTAAATGATTTTTTTTCTTGAGTGTCTAAAAGGTTTTTCAGTATGCTGAATTCATTTCTGCATTTACAAATGGCTTTTAAACAAAAAAAATAGTGTTTTCAAACAAATTTTTATGGTCGAATTCTTACTAATAAAAACATTTTGTAGAATACTTAGACAACGCCTAAGGATTTGCATACCCTAAATATAATATTTTTATAATAAGTTTTTTTACTAGGTATTAGATATATATATTAATTTATTAATTTAATTAGTTATATTATTTTAATGGAACATACCAATCATAAATTCAATAGAATAAATTATCTGATTGTGTAAGTTTCTATAGTTCTTCATAATGGTAGCTAATTTTTTTTTTTCGAGAAATAGAGTTTGTGGACACTCCACTCATCATTAAGGACAAGTAAAGATCTAACTGTAATAAAGAGAGTGTTGGTGTTGAGGATTTATAGGAGGAAATGTGGGGAAATAATATATTTCAATGAGTTATAAAGGACAATTGGGAAATAAAGTAATAAAATAATAAAATCTAGAATTTCTTATTGGGTAATACTAATTAATTCATTAAGCATATTAAGAATTAAGAATTAATTGGATTAGGGTAAGAATTGGTTGTTGGGAAATAATTCGATATAGGAAGAATTGAAATTGCTTGGACTTTTTGTTTATTTCAAGTGCTTCCCAAATGATATGAGATGGGTAGAAGGGGGAAGAGACAAGAATCTTGGTTTTGTCAAAGGAAATGATGCGAGTGTCACTGATATGTTCCTTAAGGTGTTCCTTGAAGGATCTTACTGTTTGGCCAATGCATGATTTTTCATAGAGCATGAAATATGGTAAACACCTTGGCCAAGCATGGGAAAATATTTTTCCTTAGCCTATTTGAATAATTATTTAAGGGTTTCTTGGGGTTTAAAAACAATTAATAATCCCTTGGATGTAGGGAAGAGAGACAAGTGAAAACGGAGAGTAAGATGAAGGAGAAGGAGAGGGGGGGAGGCGGGGTTAGATTTAGGACAAAGAGCATATTGGAAGGCATTATTGATTTGATAGATAGAGTAGCCATTGGCTATGAGGTATCTGGTAAGGTACGACATATTGCTATTAAGGACGTGGGAAGCCAAGATTTGAAGGGCTCGAGTGGTCAAATTTTTAAGTATCATAGTTTTTTTGCTGAGTGGTGGTGTGAATATGCATGAAGGTATCAGTCTGTATGAGTCATTTTCCTTTAAACTTGGTGTGTAAGACTTCTATTGGGTTGACGTGAGACGAGAACATCAATAAAAATAAGAGAGTTGTTTGTTCGAATTTCCATGGTAAATTGGATTTCATGGGAAATGTTGTTAAGATGGTCAAAGAAGGTGTTTAACACACGATGGTCGTGGGACCATACCACAAAGGTGTCATCAACAAACATGTACCAACCATTTTTATTTATTTGGAAGTTGTTTAGGGCTATAGCTTCAAAATTTTCCATAAAAATGTTGGAAACGACTGGGGATAAAAACAATCCCATGGTTGTCCCTTTAGTTTGTTCATAACAAGTTCCTTTAAAGGTGAAAAATGTTGAGGTGAGGAAAATTTTGAAGAGATTAAGTGTTTCAGGGTCAACCAATTTTGAAGCAAGATCGAGAGATTTAGGTTTCAATATTTTGGTAAAAAAAGATACCACATCAAAGATTAGAGTAATGTTGTGTTCCTCAAGGTGTAAACTCTGAGTTTTTTTAATAAATTCATATGAATCTTTGATAAAGGAGGGGGATTTCCTTGCTTATTTGCAATAAAGCATGATAGGGCATAGGTTGGGGTACCTATAGTGCTTACTATGTGTCTAAGCGAGATTCCTTTTTTATGAATTTTTGGTTGCCCATAGATTCTTGGGGTGAGGGTTCGGTGAGGAATGAGATGTTTTTGAATTGATTGGTCCAAATAAGTGGAAACAATAGCTTTGGTGACGAGGCTTGTAAAACAATTAATCGATTTTTTGGAAAGGGATTTATATGAATAGGATGACAGAAGGTCATAAATTTTAGAATCATAGTCATTAGTGTTCATAACTACATTGGCATTTCCTTTATCATATTTTAAAATAATGATATTCGGGTTAGTCTTTAGGTTACATATGGTTTTGATTTCTTCTTTTGAAAGGTTGGGTTTTGGAAGTTTTGAATGATGGAGAATCCTTGTGCATTCTTATTTGACCTCTTCTGCTTCATGAGGGGGGAGATGATGGGTTATAAACTTAACACAATGCAAAATTTCTTCATAGGGAATCTGTTGGGGGACTATGAAAAAATTGAAGCATTTTTCAAGGAGATGAAGGGAGGGAGAATCCAGATAAGCCAAAGAAAGATTAATAATAGTGGGAGGGAGGAATAACATTAAAGCATGTAAGACATGATTATGGTTAGGGTTGGATCTCTCTCTAGAGTTAACAATGTAGTTGGTGATAGAACCCTCGAAGGGTTGGCCATGCAAGTCTTGTATCAATGTAAAAGGACATTGAATGGAGGGAAGTTGACATGTGGGGNTAACACAATGCAAAATTTCTTCATAGGGAATCTGTTGGGGGACTATGAAAAAATTGAAGCATTTTTCAAGGAGATGAAGGGAGGGAGAATCCAGATAAGCCAAAGAAAGATTAATAATAGTGGGAGGGAGGAATAACATTAAATCATGTAAGACATGATTATGGTTAGGGTTGGATCTCTCTCTAGAGTTAACAATGTAGTTGGTGAGAGAACCCTCGAAGGGTTGGCCATGCAAGTCTTGTATCAATGTAAAAGGACATTGAATGGAGGGAAGTTGACATGTGGGGGGCACAATGGAAGGGTGCACATTAGAGAGGGATTTTTTGGAGGTTTTGAGCTTGTGGATTGAGAGGGGGAGTTGGAGAGAAGATGAGTCACATTGGCTCATCTATGGGTTAGCAATGGATTGGAATGATGGATGGTTATCACCTATTGGTTCAGATTCTGAAGAGGTGGAAAAAGAAATGAGGGGGTTCGAGGGAGAGAGAGAAAGGTTGGTATGGTCCTACAAAGGATATGAGGCATGAGGCGCGGGTAGAGAGAGATGTTTGGAGGCCATAGGTTGAGGAAATAATATCCATTCAGGAGAAGAGGATATGGGAGGGGGGAACGCGCTGCCACATGCCATATGTCAAAGAACTGCAATGGGTACCCAATATAGTCTAGCGCTAAACAACGTCCAACTAAATCCAAAATGTTGGTATAGATTTGTTGATGACACCTTTATGGTGTGGATCTATGGAGGTCCTTTGTTAAACTCCTTCTTTGACTAGATTAAAAACATTTCCCCTCAAATCCAACTTACTATCGAAATTCAAATAAATAACTCTCTTCGTTTTCTTGATGTTTTCATCTCGTGCCAACCCGATGGAACTCTTATCGATCAATTTTATATGAAAAATATTGATACAGATAAATACCTTCATGCCCATTCACACCACCACCTAGCACAAGAATCTGCATTACTTAAAGCTATGATCACTTGAGCCCTTCGAATATCTTCTTCCCACATCCTTAATAATGAGAAGTCCCACCTTACCAAATCCCTTGTAGCCAATGGCTACTTTATCGCTCCAATCAATAAATATTTTTTCTCTTCCCTCCATCGTAAATCTAAAAATCCCCCTCCTCCTTATCGTTCCCCTTCACTTTCACTTTTCTCTCTTCCCTACACCCAACACATTATTGATCACATCTCTAAGCTATTGGATAAAAAGAATATCAAAACTCTTTTTAAACCCCACAAAATCCTTAAACAATTATTCAAATCAACTATGGACAAATATGATCCCATGCTTGGCCAAGGTGGTTACCATATTCCCTACTCCTATGGAAAATCATACATTGGCCAAACACGAAGATCCTTCAAAGCCTGCCTTAAGGAGCATATAACTGGCACTCACCACAATCGTATCTCTAAGTCAACAATCATAAAACACTCTCACAAATCCAAGCACACAATCTACTTTGAAAAAACCAATATTCTTTCATCTGCCCCCTAAGTCAACAATCATAAAATACTTTGACAACTCCAAGCACATTTGAAAAAATAAAGATTCTTTCCTCTGCCCCCTTCTACCCATCTCGCATCATTAGGGAAGCGCATCAAATAAAAAAACACTCAAACACTTTCAATCATGAAGATGGCTACAAACTTAACCAATCATGGAAACCTACTATTCATCACATTTTTCACTAGTGGCTTCATGCGTGTCTAATTTAACTTGGTTTGATTTAAGGATGTATTTTTTTTAAATCTTCTTAACCCCATCAAGCTTTCTTACAATTTATCTTACCTTTCTCGATCTAGTAATGTATTTTCTCATATCTTATCTTTTATCTTTAATTCACATACAAGTTAACGTTTTAATTATCCTTGTAACCCTACCTTGCATCTTTATGACATTATTTCCTTTCAAAACTTTCTTCATTCAAACCAATTGACCCTATTTTTCTAATTCTAGTTTTCTTGAACAATTTTATTTATTAAATATTTACTTCATCTTAACTCTAATTATTCCTTAATAGTCATACCCTATCTATTTAATTCTCACATTAATTAATTAATTTAACAATTTATTTATTTTTAACTCTCCAATTTTTCCTATATTGAATTATTTCCCAACAACCAATTCTTACACTAACTTGCTTAATCATCACATTAATTATTTATTAATTCTCTTATTTATTTATTTTTAAATAAAAAGGGTAGTACCTATTATATTAGCAAAAAGGAAATTACAGTGTCCATTGTTGCCGCCAACTGTCGTGCCTGAGCAGGAAACCAGGACAGTTGGGCGTTATGTGCCAGGTGTAGTCTTGTTTTCAAGTTATACAAGTGAGTGCCCTGCCCGAGGGAAACTAGGGCTATTAAGCTAAAGAGTTTTAAAACAGAGGCCATAGCTAGACAAAATGGAACTGAACATTCTAACTAAACTAGACAGCAGAAATAATCCTAACCAAGAGCCTCGTTCCTCCTCTGACGCCAGCCTGCCGGGAGTGAGTACGCCTGTGCGCATGTCGGGCACTGTCGCTTTGGAGAGCTCTTGGAATAGGCTGCAAAAAGCATGTCCAGCCGTTGGTCCATCCTGGCCAGGCGAAAAGCTTGGTCTTCCATCAGATTCCAGAGCTCAAAGATGAGTGGGAGATATCGAAAATTGGTGATTGGAGGCTGGTCCAGTCCCTCATTGTCGTTGGACGTCCGTGTGATGGAGTCCATTGCTTCTCTAGTTGACTTTCCTGTTGGCTCCCCCATCCCTGTGGTGTCGACGGGAGGGACTTCCTCCTCCACAATGCAGGGTGGGAAGAGGTCCTCCGGGGTGGCAACGTTGACGTTCCATAGGGTGTCTTCGGGCGATGGCCTTGTTGCTTCTGCATAGCCAAGTGAGGGGTGGTGCTGCAATGCCTCCTCCAAACTGATTTCTTCTATAATTGCCATGGGTGGCATCCAATTTCTTTGCTTGCGTCGGGTGGAAGCCAAAGCCAATGCTCGTTCGAAATTACGAATTCGCTTGCGCCGAGATTCATCCCTGTACCAGGCTTCCCCTCTGCGGGATTTCCCCCAGAGCCTGGGCATGGTTCGAGCTCCTATCAGTTTGGCCGCTTCACTTCCTAGCTGCGACGGAGGTCAGAAATTGAAATCGAACGGAATGAACACTGCAATGGTCCGATACACCTCGCCCCTATTCATCCTTGCGATGACACACCAAACTGTCGTGACTGCCGAGGCCATTAAGGCTGGGTGGTAAGTGCTCTGTCGCGTGGTACACTTCCCTCGCGTGAGAGGGCTCATCGACTGGAAGTGGCTGGTGCAGGCCATGGGCTAATTAGTGTTCGGAGGGCGCTCGCTGGTTGATGCCATAAATGGGCATCCCGACGGTCATCCGCGTGTTTGCTGATGGGCGTGTGTCACCCCATCCGGGGGATTAATTCTCTTATTTAACCCAATACTAAGTTCTATATTTTATTATAATATTTCTCAATAGTAATGTATAACAATCATCCAAATATTATTAATTATTTTTAATTCTTAATTATACATTTCCTCCTATAAATCCTCAACATCAACACTCTCTTCATTACCATTAGAACTTTACTTATTCCATCATGAAAAATTATGAAAAATTCAATTATATTTATATAAATACATTAACTATATTCTTATAAAAACTTATTTTATATTATATTAAATACCCACATAATTAACAATTAAATAAAACTAATCATTCCAATATTATTAAATTAATATTTTTAAGAATTACACATTATAATTGAAAGATCAACATTGTATTATTATAGAATCTATTTTATTTAATTATCAACATTTAATATTTCCTTTAATAATCAACCTATACTTAATTAGTAATATAAATCATAAATCGAATATATAAATGATGAAAAAATCAATTACATTTATGTGAATATAGTAACTAGATTCTTATAAAAATATTCTTCATATTATATCAAATAATCGGATTATAAACAATTAAATCAAGCCTATCCTTACAATAGTATTAAACTAATACCTTTAAGAATTACACATTATTTGAAATATCAACATTGTGTTATAACAAATTTTTTTCGATTTACTTCTTAACATATAATCATTTCATTTAATAGCCAATTTATCATCAGCTAGTGAGAACATAATGTATTTAAAAAATGAACTATTCAAAGTTTTAATATAAGTGAATATTAGGGTTTTTAGATTTGTGTGGTACGAGTTTTAAGATTGCTATGAAAATCAACATGTTAAAAAATAGTTCATTTTGGTCACTCGATTTTTTTGGATCTACAATCATATCTGTCATTATGACAAAACGTTCTTGTTTCTGATCTCGATCTATTTATTGACTAATTAAAGATCCAAAATTTTGACTACTCATTATGGATTTTACAATCAATATTAATAACAACTCCCATCATAGAAATACAAAATCCCTAACTACATCCCTATACGGAAGGGAAGTTTGTGTTGAAATGTGACTTATAGAAAAACCAAGAATTAACATAAGGAGAAGAGAGCCTGACCTTGATTTCTTGAAGAATTGCAGAGACAATGGTGTTTTTCCCGAGTTCGCTATAGTTAGCCACCGTTTGAAAAATAGATGGAACTCCCATGCTCTTGAGAGACTCGTCTTAGCTCTTGTTCGTGGGGAAATTCGTAGGTTTAGATTAGTGCAGTATCCTCTCTCACACAACGCTCTAGACCTGCATTGAAAGCTAGCAAACAAAATGTGTTTGGATATTTTGTTAATGGTAGATTCCATCATAACGCTTAAAGCTTAAAACGAGTAGCGTACTACACGCATTAGGCATGAGAGGAAGTTAAACCACTTGCTGGGGAGGCACAACGTTAATCAAAATAGACGAAATGATATGAATTCAGATGTCAGGCACGATGGGAATTTAAATATAAGACACAATGCTACGAATCCGAATGACAGATATACAATAAATAGCGCGACTTCGAATGGTGATGCGACTTCAAATGGTGGCGCGTTTTCAAATAGAAGCAACACAAGAAAAGTTGTCAACCTATCCTATCACCAACTCGGGTAGGCTGAAATAAGTGTTTGGAAGAAAGCATTCAGCTTTGCACTCACCCCTAGGACCATCCCCGTTGATAACATAATCTGTAGCATAGAAGAGGGAATTCAATCACTCGCGGAAGAAGACAAGGAAAGCGTTAAACATGGCCGTGTTGTGATTTTAAGAAGAGAAAAGCCTCCAAAGAATAACATAAATAGAGAAGAATACTCGGCTCTGAAAAACTTGAGAAGATAAAGGTGGTGCCACAATAATTATGAACACTAAACACTATAAAACAAAAATGATAGAGCACCTCACCAAACTCAAAAGGGTTAATTTAGAAGAATTAACTAATAAGCATTTGCTTCCCAATTGTGAGATAACTCCAAGAATTTATGCTCTCCCATAAATTCATAAGGAAGGAATCCCCCCTCATAAAAAATTTCAACACAACTCGTTCTCCAACTTATCAACTAGAAATATATATGAAAAATATTCTAGGCTCCTTAGTTGGAAACACATACTCATTCATCAAGGATTCATGTGACTACACATACTCATTCATCAAGGATTCATGTGACTTCATAAGGATCTTAAAAAAAAGAGTGGAGAATGATGATATCATCATCAACTTTGATGTGGTTTCTCTTGTCACAAAAATATCTCTTAATGAAGGGATTCAAATTATGAAGGAGAGCATCGACCCTCAAACCTCAAAACTAGGATAAGTTTTCTTTCAATTAACATTTTTCATCTTCCAAGGAATATTCTATGAAAAAACTATAGTTGTAGCAATGGGTCCCCTTTGACCCCATTATTGCAAACCTCTTCATGGAAAAAATTGAAAAGAGGGAGTTGGAAACATACCCCTTGAAGACAAAAAAATGGAAGTGTTGACGACACTAATGTGATGTGGCCTCATGGGAAAGAATAACTTAACAATTTTTTTGAACACTTTAATCACCTATCAAAGGACATCACATTCACAATGGAACTAGAAGAGGACAATAGAATTCAATTTTTGGATGTGTTGATTCACACGAAACAAGATGGACTTCTTGCCCATCAAGTTTATAGGAACAAAACACATACTGAAAGCTATATGCATGCAAGCTCTCATCACCATCCCACTCACAAAATGGGAGTTTCGAATACCCTAGCCACACCTAGAAGAAGAGAAATATCACCTAACTAAGGTTTTCAGTACCATAGGATATAAGAATAAGGACATTGAAAGGGAAAGAAGTAGAGCCATGGAAAAGGAAGGAGGAGACTCACATTCTAGAGATAGTCATCCTAGAAATATAGCTCACCTCCCCTACTTAAAAGGAGTCATTGATATGATTTCCAAAGTCTTAAGGAAGAAAGAGATCATGACCTCTTTCAAGACCGTAGAAACCATAAGGGAAAGATGAGATCTAAGAGACAAATCTGAACATTGCTAGTATAAAAGAGTCAATAAGGTGGAATGTTCACACTGAAAATGTTATATAGAAACACGATGATATTTTCAAGTAAGGAATAAAGTGCATGAAGCCGATATAAGGAGGGAACACATATGTACATCGACATTAGTAGAACATATCAATAGCACCAAACATCATATGTGCCTTAAAGATACCAAAATCGTTGCTAAAGAAGATCGTAATTTCAAACGAAGAATCCAGGAAGCCATATAAATCATCAAAAAACCCAACCTTAACATAGATGGAGGGTTGGATATGAGTGAAAGTTGGATTCCATTGATAACAATAAAAGAAACACTAGGTAATTTTGGTAATCTCTCTTTTTCTTTTTGCTTTTTGTATTGTTGCACTTGCTTTCCCTTTATCCTTATTAAGTTTCTCTCTTTCCTTGTCTTTGGTTATTTCTTGGGATTTTTCTTCCTTGTTGTGTTTAAAAATTTGGTTTTTCTTTTTTATTTGTTATCCCGTTTTTCATAACTTTATTCTTCTAATTTCATTTTTAAAACTCCTTTTTCTTATTTTGTGTGTTTTTTTTTTAAACTTAGTTGTTTTAACTTATTACAATAATACTTGAAATTATGTTTTAATAAGATGAATAATATAACCTATTATAATACTCTCTAACTTTATAATATTATGACATTATTAATACTTTTTATACCACTATTAATACTTTTTATACCATTAAAAATACTTACATTCTATTATATTAGAATATTACAATCAATTACTATTAAATATTATATTATAGTAACATTAGAATATCACTGATACTATTAATAATAGTATTAACTAAAACCTTGTAAATAATAATATTATTAAAATCCATGTAAATAATAATATTATTAACAATTTTAATAGTACTATCAATTACTATTAAATATTGTGACATTATTAATACTTTTTATAGCAATATTACTACTTTTGAAACCATTAAGAATATTTGCATTCTATTATATTAGAATAGTACTATCAATTACTATTAAATATTATATTATAGTAACATTATAATATCACTAATACTATTTACATTATTAATAATACTATTAACAACAACCTTGTAAATAATAATATTATTAACAAATTTTTTTTGTTTGTTAATTTGTCTGGATTTTTTTGGCAGCAGGATTAACCTTTGGCTTGAGAAACTGCGACTCATGGGCATATAAGCCGTCAAAATCATCCGAGGATGGCACTCGGCCTGAGCCACACCAACCCTTAACATGGTTGGATTTTTTGTCCCCGCAGGTTTCAAACTGGTAACTTTTCAACACGGTGTGGCTTAACAACACACTCCATCACCGACTGTCCTACACCTCAGGGACTATATTATTAACAATTTTAATAGTACTATCAATTACTATTGAATATTATATTATAGTAAGATTAGAATACCACTAATATTACTTACACTATTAATAATACTATTAAAAACAACCTTGTAAATAATAATATTATTAACAATTCTAATAAAGAATACCAATCTATTATTAATAATACTATTAACAACAACCTTGTAAATACTAATATTATTAACAATTTTAATAGTACTATCAATTACGATTAAAAATTACCCTGGATGGGGTGTCAACAGGACCATCGTGCGGAGGGACAGATGGGTGGACACCTAGCCACAACCTGTTGATTAATTGGGTTGGTTGTCATTGATGTCAACCCTTGAAGAAAGTGTGGTAGAGAATTCTGGTAGCACAAAGGTTTGAGTAATGGAATCAAGTTTGTTTGATATATAATGGTATGAGTTTTTATATATTTGAAGGTAATCCTATTCTAGATGGACAATACATGTCATGCTATTTCTAGTGGTATGTGGAACGTCACAAAACTCATCACGGTTTGAGAGTTATGGCCTTACGAAGTTGGAGGACCCTCATTTGTTGGCTTGAACCCCTAAAAGGTCAAAGAAGTCAAAGTGATTGCAAAGAAGAAATTATTTAAATAATAAAGTGAAGTGACACAGTCAAATAAGATTATTTAAATAATAAAGTGAAGTGACAAAGTCAAGTAGGATTATTTAAATAATAAAGTAAATGGAGAACTTTCTAATTATGGAAAGTGATTATAAGAACCCTAAAATGAGGAAAATGGGTTAAGTATTCAAGTGGCTATTCGATATATGGACAAGTGGCAAATTGGGAAAAGTTGGACATAGGTGACTATGTGGACAAAGTGGTCTAGAAGATGCTTCTAAGGAAGCTACATGAAAGTATAAATAAGAGGCAAGGCTCTCTCATTTCAATCACACTTGAGCATATTGAATATATACAAGTGACTGAGGTAACCAAAGGACATCTAAGATGGATTTCAAGGGGAAGGTGAAGTAAAGAAGGTCAAAATTCAAAGGAGGATAAATTCTTTTGATGATGTTTTCTAAGGCATGTTATTTACAAGTCATCTCACCATTTTCGCAATAACGTTTTTGATAGAATGATTCAGACCATGAAATTGGGAGGCCATTGAGGAAACATATCCAAGTATCCGTGGTACTAATTTCATCTTGTCAGTCATTGTAATTTTGGAGTTACACTCCGTGGAAAATAGGATTTATGGCTAGTCCTCAAACTAGTCTAAAGTAAGTGTTTCAAGTAAAAAATTCATAACTTCTTCATAACTGTTCCAAATTCAGTAAGACCAAATGTGCTGCTTAGAGTAAATTCTTCAGTATTCTGTGTAAAATTTTCATATCCATACAACAAATATTATGTGCAGGGCACGCTCTAGAATTTTTCTCTCTAGAATAATCTAGAATTCAACAAGGTATGCCATCTTTTCTATAACTCCTTTTTTGAGAGGTTCCAAGTAGTGACACCTGGAGGAATTGCATAAAACATAGTGAAGAAAATTGTGTAATATTTTTGGATCTTTATTCATTACATGTACATAGTTACGATTATTTGAAGTTAGGGTTGTTGACTAATCGAAAACTAGTCATGTGAGACAAAAGTAAAGTTTGATGAAAATGCTAGTCTCTTGTTGTTAAAGTTAAGGAAGTTTTGCAGGTTTAGGTAGAGGTTGGTGCATGGTTTATGCACTTGTTTATGGTACAGGTTGATTACAGGTTGAGGTACAAGTTGATGCATGGTTGATACATGGTTCAAGTTATTGGTACAGGTTGTTTGGTACAATTTTATTGGTACTGGTTTACAAAAGTATATCTCATAGTGATAGTGTGACAGTGGTTCCATCATTCTACTTATACATCATGGAGGCTCGACGGGGCAAGGATGGGTGGTTTCATCCACATTTCAATTGTATTCAGAGAACATAGGAGGTTGTGGCCTCCTTCTGGTTATAGCCATAGAATTGGGGAGTTGGAGCTTCCCTTGGGTTGTAGCTTGAGAAACTAGGGGGTTGGAGCCTCCTTCCAGTTGCAACTGGAAAACAAAGGAAGTTAGTGCTTCCAATGAATGTAATTTTTCAAGAAATATAAGAAAAATAATTATGTGGTTTTCTCCCTCTTTCAGTTTCCACATAAAAACACTGGTGTATTGTGTATGTGTATGATTCTTCATTTGTTCATTGCTTATTTACTCTGAAAATGTTGGATGATAATGCTACATTGATATAACACTTGCATTATATGGTTAAAAGGGATTAGATTGCTCTATTACTGATTCAACCCCCCTCTCAGTAATCCAACACATCCCATGGAACATCACACCACCGCAGCCCGCACTCACTCCAGGAATTTAATCCATCATTCGACATATCGATTGATGTACCCCTACATTCATTTTTGCATAGAGAAACTTATAGAAATAGCACTCCAGCTCGCACGGGTTGTAAATGAGATAGGATGGCCTCCTAACGAGTCCTATCGTAAGCTCGAGATCTATGGTTTTTGTTCCACGATGGTGAAACTCATGGCTCATTTGCATTATCTACCTCCCGCTCCTCGCAGTCACTCACCAGTCTGAGTTTCTATTTGTATATAGTTCAATATTATCCCTCTGCTCCACCTTCGCTTCGAGATCTTCCTTCCACTCCACCTCTGGTTCATTTCCTCCCCTCCTCTCATGGTCTTATTCTCGATGCCATGACAACTAGGTAAGTCAAAGCGTGGGGCAACTTTTTATGTTGCATGAGGCCGAGGCTCGCAGGGTCATAGCAGGAAATCTCCTCAGAACTTGCCTTAGGCTCCTATCCGCGCCTCCACTCCGGAACTCCCCCCTGACCCTATCCATGCCTCCACTCTGGAACTCCCTCCTTTTTCGTCTTCATTTGAATGCAAAGTCGAGGGGTTCGATAGATTTGGAAATTCCCTCGGTTTCTCTCCTAGGCTCATCCCAGAGCTGCCACCCATACACCAACGTCCACTCCGTTCCCCTCCTCCCTCTACTCCCCCCAGTCCAACTTCTCCTCTCTCTTCTTCCTCCTCCCCTCTCCCTTTTTCCGCCTCCCCTCCTTCTTTTGATGCTCCACCACCCCCTTCACCTCCTCTATCTTGTTCTCGATGCGATGGGCTCGTGAATTTGAATAGTTCTATGGATTTCATCCTGATCTCAATCATGGATGTCAAGGGTGATATCAAGGAGTTGCTGCATAGGGATGAATGTTGGGTTCGTCACGAGGAGAAACTAGAGTCTCTTCTTCATGCTCTCTAGCATACCACCCCAGACACAGGGATTCTAGTCAAGGACATTGTGCAAGACCAACATAAAGAACATGTGCCAGAGCCCAGCTCTGGATGGTCCCAATGCTCTCATTTTTAACTAGTTTTATGATGTTTCTACATAGATTAATTTACTAGGTTCAAGCCCTGCATGGTATCCTAGCTTCTAGGCTTAGCAAAGTTCTATTTTTTACAGCTTTTGTTATTTGCATGGACAATTGGGAACTCTACGACCATGTGGCAGCATTGGTTTCCCAGCAGGGCGATGTTGCCATAGTCTCCTGAACTATTTCGCCAACTGTAACTTTTTCACTTTAGAAGGCTTCAATATATTTTCCTAACTTACAAAAAAAAAATTACTATTAAAAATTATATTATAATAACATTAGAATACCACTAATAATATTTACACTATTAATAATACAATTAAAAAAATACTTTTAAATAATAATATTATTAACAATTCTAATAAAGAATAACAATCTATTAGCCCCGGATGGGGTGCCATGTAGAACATATGAGACACATGGTGTGGAGCCAGGCCTGGTCATAAATGAGGTCGGTCGACTCCCATCCCCTCAGCATTAAGGATGGGAGCTCGCTCCAACTACTGCCCACCTGAAATAGGACTCACCCCTCGTGCGATCAGTCCAACTATATCGCTCATCCAAGCAGTGGACTTAATGGCGTCAAACGTCCCATCGGCCCTCCTGATCTTAGCATGCCCAAGCCATGTCTTCCTCCATTTCATGTTCATTCTGCACCAACTCTTCAACTGGAAGCCTCGGAGTAGCCATCCTCCTTCCTTTTACATAGATCCTACCTGTTTATTTACCTCGATGCCTCGAGAATGAGGGCATCCTTTTCATGGCTCAGCCTAGCATGCCTTTGTCGCTCGACAGAGGCACCTGCAAAAAATGGAAAGAGCACTCTCCATTGCTCGGACCCAACTATAACGCAGAGAAATTGAGCGTGAAGTGCCTCTGGTTGCAACAAATATCATGGAGCCACCAATGGAATATGTCGAAGAGGTAATCCCGGATGATCCACTTCAGGAGCCTTCGGAGCTATTCATTTTCATGGTGCCAGAAAATTGGGATCCACCAAGTGATTTCCGAGTGGGAGCTTACTTTCCTAGAACCAATAAACCTCATGGTAGTCAGACTGAGGTGACACAAGAAGAATTCTCCACCTTCTATGTTGAGGAGGAGACTCCAGCAGACATGGCCCCTTAGGGAGCAGACCCAGATGCTGAAGCTTCCTTGGATGACAACAATCGAAGACCCGAGGAGGAAGCAGACCTGAAGCGACCCGGGAAAGAAGACTCAAGCGAGCCAGTGGAAATGACTCTAGGTGATGCATCAAGGGAATGTGGCATATTCTTCATGTCACCTCCCATCTCCTCCATGCAAACTCAATGGTGTGTCCCGCCACCTCTCCTCCATCTAGACCTTCTTAATTTTCTTTTTGATTTGCAAAGCCAGATGGCATACCGCGTCTACCGTGGCACCCTCATGGGGCAACGTTTGGACATGCTCTTTGACGCCTTCTCCAATACGCCACCAGGACGAAGATGCCCAAGCTGCTTACACCACTTTGTCATTCCAGCCAAGGAACATGCTCAGGATACAGACACCACCTTAGATGCCACCGCGTAATAGTTATGCTCCTGTTCAAAATTTCCAGTCTTTTTCTTACCATTTTATGTAAGATTGTAGTTGATTCCTTTAAGACACTAGGCATAGTTAAGAGAATGACAGACCATCAATCCTGGTTTCCTCCAGGCAGGATTGTTGGAAAACTAGTCTATTTTGGACAAGGGCTAACTCCGTTTCGGTTTCTTCTTATGCGGAGGAACAATGGGCAGTCCAAGAACAACTGTATTTTTTTCTACTTAATATAGTAGGAACTTCCCTCTTTTTACTTAAAAAAAAAAACAATCTATTATTAATAATACTATTAACAAAAACGTTGTAAATAATAATATTATTAACAATTTTAATAATACTTTTTTTTTTTTTACTAGTTTGTCTGTTACATGCGGGACTATCTTGTGGCTAAGAAACTGCGACTCAGGGGTGTCTAAGTCGTCAAAATCACCTAAGGATCGCACCCGACCTGAGCCACACCAACCCTTAACATGGCTGGAATTTTTGTCCCTGCAGGTTTTGAACAATTGACTTTAACATCATGAAGTGTCTTAAGAACACACTCCATCACCAACTATCCTACACCTCGGGGACAATTTTAATTGAAAGTAACATTCAAATATCACCAATACTATTTACACTATCAATAATATTATTAAAAACAACCTTGTAAATAATAATATTAT
>SNQJ01S0042602.1:53311-66628 GCA_010110895.2 Picea sitchensis
CAATAGTGAACCATGCCCATTGCCCAACTAGATACATTCATGATCCAAAAAATCCAATCACGATAAACATTGCAATATGAAATAACCATTGAGGAATGTCATAATATAACCTTAGAAACAATGCAGTACAACATAACCATTGAGAAACATAGTCGATTGATATAATTCAACTAACATGAATGTCATATTGCTACAAAACCATCGAGGAACATCACAATCCAACATATCCTTTCATGAATATTGCAACGAGACAAAACCCTTCAAGAATAGTGAAATTCAACATAAGTCACCCTATATGGATGTTGCAATGTGACATATATGTTAAGGAGCATCACAAATTTGACATGAACCTTCCTAAATATTGCAATGAGACGTAAGGATTGAGGAAAATTGCAATTCCATATAAGTTGACCAATATGAATATGACAATGCATCTTAACCAAATTTAAGAATATTTCACTAATTAATAACCTTTAACAAATGGTGCATGTTGACCTAACCCTACTAAACATTGCAATGTGACATAATCGTTAATGAATGTAGTAGTTCAACATAATTCAAGAAATTTTAATGTCACAATGTGATAAAACCATTATGGAACATCACAATCCAGCATAACCCTTAAGGAAAATTGCACTGTGACAAAATTCTTGATGGTTTCCAAAATGGGACACAACCATAGAGGAACATACAAAATTGACATAAGCAGATACCATGATTAATGTCATAATGTGACATTACCATAGTGAACTATGGTTAAGAATAACCCTTAAGGAATGTCACAAGCTGACATAGTGTTGTAGAACACTGCAATGCAACATAACCATTGGGGAATGTAGTAATTTGACATAGGTCAACAAATATGAACATTAAAATGAAACATCAAAATATTTAATTATGGTGAAGTATAATCAAAATGGTCAAACATGGCTAACCATGGCCAACTATGGTCAAACAAAGTGAATCATAGGTATCCTAAGTCAATATGAAATAACCATTAAGGAAAATGACAATCTAACGTAACCCTTGAAGAGCATCACATTACGACATAATCGTAGAGGAGGATGGGAATTCAACCATTGACAAACATTAACATTCAACATATATTTTCATGAACATTGTAATGTGACACAACCCTTCAAGAACATTGCAAATCAACATAAGTCTACTTACATGAACGTAGCAATGTGACATATCCATTAAGGAACATAAAAAAATTTACAACATCCTCGATGAATATTACAATGCAGAAAAACCATTGAGGAACGTAGTAGTTCGATATAAGTCGACCAAGATGAATATCACAATGCATCATAGCCATTCAAGAATATCAAACTACAAAATAACCCTTAAGGAATGTCGTTGTATGACAAAACTCTTAATGAATATCGCAATGTGACATAACCATTGAGGAATGTCGTAATTCAACATAAGTTAATAAAGTTGAATGTCACAATGCCACAAAACATTTGTGGAATGTTTCAATCCAGCATAACCCTCGAGGAATTCACAATGCTATAAAATCTTTGATGTATGTCAAAATGTGAGAAAACCATCGACTCAGAGCATTGTAACGACCCCTCCATTATGACTCCGAATAGCGAAGCACAATAGGTAATAATTTTTTTTTGTATATCTCAAAGAATTAGGAAATTAATTTCAACACAATTTGTAGCAACTATAATCAACATAACATCATAATTAAAGAACTACAAGCGATACATCAATGAAATTCGTAACGACACAAGTCCACGCAATAAAATGAAAATTAGCAACACATGATCGACACACACACACACACATATAGTGGAGTAGTTCTGCACATCACAATTAACGTAAACAAAGTATACATAAATATCAATCATGTCACTGAACATTAAAATAACTACCCGCCCAACCTGTCCTACATGGTTAGGACCTCCAAGACACAGAAACAATGCTCAAGCCCATGATTCATCTAATTGATTTTGACCATTTAAGGTCTCAGGGCTAGCGATTGTTCTGAGGAATAAGGAGGTGTATAATCTCACTAATCCAATCAAGCCAACAACAACTAGATCAATCAATCAATCTTAACCATCAATTATTCAAGATGCAAGAGTATTCTAATCACTTAATTAAACACACATCAATTGATAGTAGGTACCAATGATCAACTTAAAAAAGGATATAATAATTATGAATGTATGACATCTTGATTTAAAAGTTCCTCTTATTAAGTAACATGGAAGACTCTTAAAATGCCTAAATTTAACAATTACACTTTTCTTGCACACTACATCTCATCGTAATAATCATCAATATAGGTGAGTATTCTTATATAAAAAGATGACATAAGTTCCTAGATATCTAAAGGAAGGTCAGGCCATAAATTCTTGATAACTAAATAATATTTAAATAGATAAGATTTCAGGTTACTATTAACTTAATATCCGAGACTCCATAAGGTGATACTTCCTCATTAAAACTTAAAATAAATCAACCAATTCGTTTCTAAAACTCGCAAGTCAAGAAGGTACCGTCAAGTCAGAGCAAGGGAGCGTTATGAGGGATTGACACTAGATTTCTTCTAGGTAAAATTTTGTAGGGAGGGCTCATTTACTATTTCCTAGAAGCGGGACCTCGGAAGGAAATCTGCTACAATATTCCTTGACAGTGAAGGCGCAATAAAAGGGGGAAGCAATCAAATTGCTTGATAGTAGAATAGGTATTAAATGAAGACAAACCCTATGAAGTAATCGGGTAGGGGAGGGAGCTCGTTAATATTTCTGGAAGAAAGGAAAACTCTGCAGGAACTCGGTATTGGAGAATGATCTCTCTGTAAAGCTCTGAAAAATAAATCTGTTGGAAAAACGCCAGGGGAGAGGGAACTCGTTTCAACCCGTTGGAAGAGCGTCCGCTTTAAGAAAAAACGGTAAGATAGGTCTGGCGAGCGCTGGGAGGTAAGGGGCATTTCACGCGCAAAACAAAGATATCCGACCTTGTTCAACGTGTCTCGATGTAACAAGGAAAATTCGAGAGGAATCTTTCCCCTTAGTTACTGTATTGGAATTGCAAATGATAAAATGCCTTGCGATCTACAACACGGGTACTCAGATGACCCACTTCAAGGTAAACTAATCAGGCGTGAACGCTGAAAGGTAAGATTCATGGGAGGTAAATTTTTCCAGGTAATATATGCGATTTGTGGATCTTTTTACAAGGTAAATTTTTTCAAAGAGTGAACGTCCACACGCTTCCTCTCATTCTAAGAAAGGTACCTACCTACGCTACCACACATGTTCTTGAAGGAATAAGTCGAGGTATACAATAAAGCTCAGAGAAATTACAACAATATACACATGAACTTCAATATGAGAATATAACTTATGTGGGGAGGACAAGACCCGATGTCACAATATTCTTGAAGGATCCATATTTGTCTGTCGCGTTTCCCCAACTAAAACAAAACGAGAATGCAAGGAAACTGTTGGGAAATCAAATCAGGTCATTCAATTTTACTTAAGCACTAAGCAAAGGTGGATCTTAAGGACATTCTCGCAATCATATAGACGAAATTCTGGACATAATATGTTCGCTTAACACTCATAACCAAATCTATTTCAACAAAACTAATCTACTCAAGCAGAAGGGAAAATTTGGATTTGAATGGCATTTCACAACCAGATGCAATTCAATGTTTGGGAATATAAGAGAAGAATAATTTAGCTCAGTTTTATTTACTAGAAATAATTGAAGTGAAATACAAAGGCAAATAACATCACGGAGTGAACACTATCAAACCTGGCGAGGAGGTATGGATGTTTAACCAGCGGACAAGTAATGGAAGTTGCACTTGATCCTTGAGTGAACGTGTGGAATGCTCCTTGCTTGCTAACCAACACGTCACCGGTATTTCCCAGCCAATTCTAAGGGTACTTTTCTTGCTCCTTATTCCCCGAGCCGCAAAGGGGTCACGCACACATACGATCAAAAATCTTTTAGCTCTCAGCTCACCTCGCAAGGTAGAGTCACCACTCTCTCTCAAGCTACGTATCCCAATTCTCACAATTAAAACCAGTGCAAAAATTATGCAGCGTAACTTTACTTATAACCCATCTCCATTTGTTTTATAGAATTTTCTTAAGGACACCTTGCCACTTCCACATTTAATTCACCTTTTAAAAATTAATTAAGAATTATTCGCCCCACACAATTGTCACCCTTTCCCCAATTTGCACAAATAAATCCACATTTTATTTTAATAAAATTCAATTTCCCTTACCCATCCTAAAAGCGCTCATAAAATCACTCCTAGTTGTCTCTTTATTCTTTTTTTTTTCGAATTAATGAGTCACACCTTACTAATTCTGAGTTGAGTTAAAATATGAGTCTTTTCCTAGTTAAACTAGTGGTAGTTTAGACTCTAGATTCCCTTCAATGCGTACATTTATTCTTTCGTGTTTTATTCCTTTTTTATCTTAATTCTTTATAACTATGTCATCTTTCTTAATTTCTTGAATTTACTTATCTCTTTCCTATGTTATTTAATTAATAATTAGTTTTAATCTTCTTACCCACTTAAGCATACTTTTTGCAGTGTTAGATTTTCATTTGGGGATTCAGAATTAATTAATTAAATCTTTAATTTATTAATTAATTAAAGTCAGAAATGCTTAAAGATTTTATAGGCCACCTAGATTCATTGACTCAAGTTTTAATTCTACGACGTGCTATTCAAGATGCACACCCTGCTCCAAGGGTGCCACTCGCCTTTGATTCAATATTTTAATTACACAATGTTGTTTTCAAGATGCACTCGATGCTCCAAGGGTGCCACTCGTCTTTGACTGGTTTTGGTAGTTTTTCAACCCTTGGAGTCAACACTCTATTTGTGAGACCTTGTGAGAGACTAAGAGCTTCTAAGGAATAAGGACCTTGGCTTATTGCGCACCCCTTAGAAATCTTCATGAACCACTGTCTCAGTTTGTCCTCACGGCATCGTGGATCTCTCGAACTAAGTAATCATTAACCTACCTAGTGTTGTGATTTGCATAAAGAATAATACCTTCAATGCTCTTCATATATTTCTCATTTCCATCCACATATATGACTCTGCCTATATTAATATTTCCTGCAATTCAAAGCCTAACCTGATCAAGTTACGAAATTAGGAGCAGAATGATTAAAGTTTAATCATTTCATTAAACTTGTTATGATTGTGTAAAGAAGTGGGAGTGCCATACGACCAAACAAAGCTCCACTGAGATCGTTTTACATAACGCACAGTATCCGGGCATTTGTCAGTTATCACGACAATTACAAGAGCTTGAGAGCATAAGCGTTTCTCCATGCACTTAACCTGTAATCTCAATAATTTCGTAAATAATAACAAAAAACAAATGACCGATACTTATCTGAGTCTTTGCAGTCATCGGTTACCTTGTAGCACGGCCAACAGCCTTCGGGTTTGCCATACCCGCAGGCACCACCTGCATTGCAACAAGACTTGCTAGAATTTAATCAAAATCAACGAACACAATTGATGTGGATGTGCATAGGGAGGAGTGCGTAATATACCATCACTTCCATCTCCATTGGAGTGCCATACCAAAGAAAGTTTAAGGACAACATTTACAGCTGCCACACTGCCTGAATGACACAGAATGTTTACAACTGCCACCCCTACCAACTCTCCCGCGCCGCTCGCCTCACCGAAGAATGCCAGACAACAACGTTTACAACTGCTGCGCACCAACCACCCTGAAAATCGGAAAGCCAAACAGTTAGCACACGTCGACCTTCTAAGCTTAAAAACTGTAAATCAAGCGTTTCGCCTATCCGCCTAAAAATGCAATAGGTAAAGATACAGGCATTGCAACTTTGGTATTCCCCTGAATAGTCTACCAATAATTAAAAGATTTATTTCCCCATGCTATGCTTTTGTTGAGAATAGTTTTCTTCATTTTGTCTATCACATATGCTCTTTGGATTCTCTGAAAAAACATATGTTGATCTAATTTTAAATATTCAATATTCAGTCTTTTGCAAAATATGAGACATGCCTTACCAAAATCCTATTGATATGGAAACAAATCTCGAACACACACAATCAGACAACGGGTACCTGGATTTAAACTTTTTAGACATTCTAATTCCAATGCTTGAATTTTATCTCAGTTGTTTTAAACAATATAGTTTTCCATACAAACTAATCTCATAGTTTATTCTTTGTCTTTGACAATTACGTATTAATCAAAAGAAGAAAATGGTAAAACATAATTTCTTGGAGCGTATACAATTTCAGATTTTTATAATACCTTATCAATTAATTCCATTATTTTGATTTTGACGTGCATCTAATATATTTTGCGATACCTTTTGCAAACTATGGAATAAATGAAAGTCTCAGTATGTTGATCTTTGCAGATAGCCACAAATCTCTTTCTGCTTTTTCCTTTCCTTTAAAGTACTTTGACCTTTCTGAAATTGATTTTCTCAGTCTGACAATGTTGGTTTTATTCTCGCAGCATGCCAACAATGGCTGGCTGCACCCTACCAAACACTTCTTCCTATAACATTCCTATCGATGCTACAAGCTTTATGGTTGCACAGTGAGTTTTAAAATATTTTGATTTCAAAAAATTTAGGGTTATAGTAGATGTATGTTGATGCATTTTAACAAATACTATTTCTTCATGAATTCTTAGCTTATAAATTCCTAATTGTCAATAGATTAAATATCATAATGTTAAAGGAAATAAATAATAAAGAAAACATCTACAAAACAATATTAAATATCATATTAACGCATAAAGGAACTAAATAATATATAATATAGAAATCAACTACAAAACAACATAAAAAGTAATATCCACTTTAAATGTCATATTAGCACATAAAAGAACTAAATAACGTAAAAAAACAACAACTACAAAACAATATTAGAAGTAATATTCAGTTTAGAAACCAACCTAGGATACTTGTCGTCCTTCCCATAGTCAACATAAAGGACGACAAGTATTAAAACCTAAAAAATTATTTCAACATCAGCTTTGAAAAGTGCAATTGAGCTTATTGCGTTATTTCTCCATTGTGCATTGCAAGACGAGATGTAACAAAAGATGAAAGATACACGTACTGTCCTCATTGCAATGCATTCAATAAATTGATAGTTACTTGGCTATCAAGTAGTTAGAATAGTTGCAATTGAGCCAACATCGTACATATCACATACTTCTATGGGGCCATGGAGGCTAGTGTGAGGTGCAAACTTGCACGGGCTACAAACGGGAGGTCTGTACTCAATACCTATTCTTGAAACCAATAGTATGCACTAGTTTGCCTCTTTCATATGTTTATTTGTCTATATGGGGTAAGACTATGAGGTAGATGGTCATACTAAGTTGTAAAAACGATAGTCTAAAGCGTGTATTGACTTAGCGTTATTCTATAGGACAAGATCCCTCCGTTGATAATTATACCGAGTTGGCCATGTTTATCCACGAGACTATTGTATATATTTTCTATATATATAATTTTTTTATTTGGTATATATAGAGTATCTATAATTTTTTTTATTTGGTATATATACTCTGATGTATAATTTTTTTATTTGGTATATATACTCTATATATATATATATGACATGTAAGAGAAATGATTAAAACCTTTTTGGGATGTATATCTACTTGACATAGACTTAGTTCTTAGTTCCTATCAAAGCCAACAATAATGGTTTAAAGACAACATTAAAGACATATTTGAAGTACTAACAATATTAAAAAGTTCATTAGCAATTCCCCAACAACTCTGTACATCTATATCCATGCATTCAATGCATTAGCCATCTTCGTCGCTTGTTATGCCTTTCCGCTAGTTGAACAATGCTATGATAGATTATGTGTTGGATAGACCCACTTAATCCTACCTTACTCAACACCTACAAATTCTTTGTTTGGAGCCATCCCTTTAACCACCTTTTATACACTTTGTCTCAATCTCTACTTGCCTTATCAAAGGAAGGAAGAAAAGAGCTGGACTGGATGGATCAATATGGTGATAAAAGTAGGAACAGTCAGATCCTTAGTCTGCATTTAGTTTACCTAGTTGCTGGAACATTCGAAGTAGGAATAGTATGTACAAGCGCACTAGCATATTCTAACACCCTATTATGACATTGGTAATGGTTGAATGGAAGATGACTACCTTCCACTGTTAGTTAATAGTCGATGCACATACCGCCTACTTATCACCGGGAACTCAGGAGAGAATACTTCAGTGAGAAATCAACCTCTAGGTGCCAAACCTATTGGTTAGTAATAAATGCACATGATAATGCAATAACTAGTGAAGAGCACAAGCCAATGGCCCACACCCATAAGAGTAGTAGCGCTTGCCAGCTATAGCGTCTTGTACGTATAGTTACCTGGAAGGATGAAAGGCGTTTCCTTTGATGCAGTCCTACCTGGGTGTTATTTCAGAGACCGTGGATTCGCATACCATTCAATCTTTGTCAACACTATAAAGAAGTTCACGACTGACTTATATGTCGGTGTCGATGGTTTCGTTCGCACTTGAATGTTGTATTCCTATAGTTTAAACTTTAAATAGATCAAAATAGAAGAAATTTCAGCTTTAATGGCTTTCAGCGATGAAACATTGGAACTTAAAATTGGCTTTCAATTAGTACATCTACTATTAACAAGCAGACCACCCAACCTTTAAAATGAGCACTAAAATTTGATTGATGCGGCTATTTCTCTCGAATCATTGACAAATAAAAATACACGCAGAAAAGCATTTTTGCTTCCATAGAAGGGAAATGCCCTACAGCCCGGTTGATTAGAGATCTTCAACACTTTGTGCCTGAGTGTTTCTTTCCCCGTGCGTTCCTGTAATGCTAGAAAGAGACGAAAAGTCACAAGTGACATAGTATATTGTATTTTATTATGTTCGAAAAAAATCCATTATCCAAAGATAATTTTGTTGGAACTTTCAAAGTTAAAAATGAAGGGAGTATGATTGATCGATTATACGAGAGTAGATTCGTCCCAAAGTTGGAATACAAAACTGATTAAGTATAGATACACGGAGTGGTAAGAAAAAAATGTAGGAATAATCATCTCTCCATGTCGAAAAGACCGGAAAATGCATGCATCTACCTTGTAAACTAAAACTAAACTGGTTGGTCGTCTGGCTCTTTAAGAAATGGCTGTATTGATAGCTTGGATTTATCTTTGCTGATATGGGCATTCTCTAGCTCAATGACGGAAGGAATGAAAAAAGTACTCCGAATTTTGAAATATTCAAGCTTCCTGTCAACCACTACGTATATATCTTTCAACTTAAGTAAACCAGCAATAAATTATTTAAATTATTTTATTTTTACGTAAATATATTTATACTTTAGTGATTTAGTGAGAATTGAATCTAGATGGAAAGGATAACAACTATGCTACTCAACCACTTTAAAAATCTTTAACAAAACTATAATGACATTTACTCAGGGCTTAGCAATAAATTATTTAAATTATTTTATTTTTACGTAAATATATTTATACTTTAGTGATTTAGTGAGAATTGAATCTAGATGGAAAGGATAACAACTATGCTACTCAACCACTTTAAAAATCTTTAACAAAACTATAATGACATTTACTCAGGGCTTAGGGTTAAGGCTTCATATTACTAAACGTTAAAATTTATTCTAATTTTAAGACGATAATAAGTACCCAAAACTATTAGCAAATTCTTGGAAAAAAATTATACACCATTCTAATTTTACAGGTATTATAAAGTTTTGAGAAATAACAACAAATCAACTTAAGAAAGTACAACTTAGTGGAAGTATAGCTATGGTTCCATGTTCAATCGAATTCAAAGTTATGCTCGTTGCATATAAGATTAAAATGGTAATAAATTATTCACTGCGTAAGAAAATGCATTGAAGCAAAATGTTTCCATAATGCTCAAGATTAGTGTTGCTAAGAATGCTTACAGATTACCTCTCGCGAGCTGAAGTATAGCCATGAACGCTACATTTAATACAATTGAACATAGACTCGTAACCTGCGCCGGTGGCATCTTTCCTTGGTTACCTTTATATTATATTATAAAGGTTCCCAATTGTATTTCGTAACTGCGCATAGTTCCCAAGATCATAATATATTAGGTATCTGTGTGTTGATGTATTTATGAGTTTCAGTTGTGTTCAAACATTATGAAAAATATATTCTCTTTGTTTCTACACAAACTTAAGTTAGTTTATGCGTTCATGAATCTGCGCTGGAAGTATTTCTGTGAATTTATGTGCTGAGAGTAGCACATTATCAAGAAATTATTTTGTTTGGTGTTATTATTCCACCGCACAGTATATCATGCAGTCTGAGAACTCTGCAGTAAGTATTGAGTACTTAGCGACAAAGTTTTGTACCACGCAGTCTTGTTAGCTGCGATGCACTGAGTGAGTCTGTGCCCTCTAGATTTGAGATATGGTATCAGAGCGGGTTTATTAGAGCAAGTTTAATCAAAGTAAGTTTCAAGAAAAACAACTCTGTTGTAAGGTGGAATCGTGGCTTTTACTTCAAATCTGCAACCTTCCATTTTTACAGGAAAAAAATATGAGTTATGGTCCATAACCATGAAGGAGGTATTTTAGGGTCAAGATGTATGGGAGATAGTAAAAAATGTGTATGTGCAACCAATGAATGATGCTTTGAAAGATCAAATGAAGAAGGATGGAAATGCAATGTTACATCAAGCCATGCATGAAAGCATACTCCCAAGAGTTGCATCAATAAAGTAAGCCAAGGAAGCATGGGGCATATTACAAACTTCTTATCAAGATATGGATAAAGTCAAGACTTCAAAATTACAAATTCTTAGAAGATATTTTGAAAATCTGTCAATGAAGGACTCAGACTCAGTGGATTCATTTTTCACTCATGTCATTGGCCCAATAAATCAAATTAAGTCTCATGGAAAAACCATAGAGGATAGAAAGGTTATTGAAAAGATACTTAGGAGTATCCCTCCTAAATTTGATACTCTTCTTGTGACTTTAGAAGAGAACAATTACCCGAGTCAGTTTAGTCTAGATGAGTTGCAAGCCTCCCTCATTAACCATGAACACAAATTAAATAGATCAAACATGTCATTTGAAAATTCATTTTCCATGCAGTCATCTATAAGTCGTGGAAGAGGAAGGGGGAGAGATAACTCTAGAGGTAGAGGAAGGAGTTCTTCTCGAGGTGGATGCAATAGTAGTCCTGCAAATACCGGTGGAAGAGATCAAAACCCAAATAACAATCATCCAAGTAATCAGATATTTGATAAATCAAAGGTTCAGTGCCATTACTGTAAAAAGTATGGACATTATGGATATGAGTCCAGGAAGAGATAGTGTAATCATAACAAACAAGGTCAAGATTAGTCAAACAATGAAAATACTCCCTCCAGTCCTATGTTATGGTGCACGCTGAAGAAATTCCTATAGTCTCACCGATTGAATGAAATGTTTCTCAAGAACTTCCATGTGAGATATGGTATCTAGATTCAGGTTATAGCAATCACATGATAGGAAACTTATAATTATTTTCTAGTTTGGATGAGTCAGTACAAACTAAATTTACACTTGGAATAGATATCCAAGTCATTGTCTTAGGTAAAGAAAATATTAATATTTTAGCTGAACAAAGGGAGAAAAAAATTATACGTGATGTAAATTATGTTTCTGGCCTAAAACATAATTTGATGAGCACATGACAGTTGTTACAAAAAGGGTACACAATCTACATGTAAGATAAGCATTGTGTGATTTTGGACACATATCCAAGCAATCAACTTATTGCAAGAATTCAGATGACAAAAAAAAAAATCTTTCCACTAACATTGAAGCCAATCGTGAACAGATAAACAACATAAGTTGTCTATGACACAAAATATGTGCAATCTTAAACTGCATTCAAAGAAAAAATCAAAGAATTAAGTGCGCATTATTCTAAGGAAGGAAGAGTTAGTGCATGCATTTTCAAGAAGGAAGAAGAAAATAGAGCAGAGATGCATACAAGATTCCAATCTAAAGTGTAGGATAATTCTTGGATATGGAATTGCACCTCCTTGCATTGAGCATAGGTATGTTCCACTGCTGGAACTAGTTTTTCTTACTTGCGACACTCGTTTTGTCTTCTGTATCATCACAATCATTTGGCAATGAAAAGACAAAAAAAGATGGGCGAGAAGGGAATATTATCTTATATTGGTAGTAGTCATGTCGCCTTTGAACATAGCACAAAATTTTTGAGTCTATTTGTCATCAAAATTTTGGGTTTAGCATGAAATTAGGAAGTTGAGCTCGTTACATAGAGTTTACTCCCTTGACCGGTTACTCTTCTAGTCATTGTGGAGATTTTGATTGATACCTCCTGCATCTCAAAGTTTCATCATTGAGTTTATGCTGCCAGAGTCTTTCATATGTCTCATGCTCTTGTTCAAAGGATGTCTATCAACCTGTGTCGGCCACTCCTCACAAATCTTGATTTTGCATGTCAACCATACGCTCAGTGTGTCTCGGAATCACATGAATATGTAGTTCTATTGTGCATCGTGGTCCTACTGTCCTGATTCGTAGGTAACCTTGAACCTGACAGTCGACATTTCATGATTGGTCGCTAACTGGGTGATTTCCCTTGTGTTCGATGACAAGAAATCTATCCACACATTGGGATTCATGCAGTGTCTTGACTGCCATTAGCCCTATTGGTGGTTTCCTCACCTTTGTCGACAGTTTTCCTTATTGGATGCTATTCATAGGGTCTTGTTTGTGTACCTCTTGTATATGGCACACACAAAAGATGCACAAGGTCGTTTGTTCGTGAACATGTTCTTCGTTTGATTTCCACCAAATCGTTTGATTTCTTCGTTTGAAAAGATGCACAAGGTCGTTTGTTCTTCGTTTGATTTCCTCCAAATGATGATATATGCCTTAATTCTCTCATTTTAGCGGGTCTCCTTCCATCGAATTCAACTCATCTATTTTGGATATGAGACCTAGAGTCCTATGAGTATGTTAGGGTCCTAACCGACACATAGGTAGATTAATATATTCAGATGTAATAAAGGTCAATATTAATAAGGCCTTTCAATAAAATAGAATAAGGAGGATGTAAGAAGACCTAATAGAAGCTTCTACTTCTAGAATGATCTTCCTCTAGATGCTTCTCTTAATAGGCATATTTAATATAAATAAGGGTCGAGGGTATGAAAACCCTAGCTTGGAGATTATTGTAATAGAGCATTGCTCGATTGGAGGTTGCCCCCTCGAAGAGGCCTGTGAAC
>SNQJ01S0042603.1:0-50811 GCA_010110895.2 Picea sitchensis
TTTTAAAGAAAAAACTGCCTATGAGTTTTCTAAGCATATCTCTAAATGTGCCTCCCCGGAAATGACGCCAAAATGTTAGGCTCCAACCTACTGATGTAAATTAGAGTGCAATTGATCATCAATTCGGTGTTTGTAAGACTTACAGGCACATCCAAAATATATGGATTTAGAGATAACTTTTGTTCTTTAAGTGGAAATAAATCAAAATCTAATCTAAGTGTTGAGTATGAAAGGAAATTCTAAGCTTCTTTGCAGAAGGTGTATTCATATATCTCTTATCATTAATCAACAATTAGAGTAGAAAAACATTCAACTAGTTTTAAGTATTCAAAACAATGAGCATTCAAACTAAACTAGAAGCTTATAAATGTCTGAAAAGGCTAAACTCTTTTACAAGAGATACATTCTTTTCTTTCCCACATTCATCATATAGATAAATTGATCAAATAAAACACAACAGTGTTATCTACAACATAATGTAAACTGAACTAAAGCTCATACCAAAATTTGCTTGAAAAGAATGAAAAAGGAGAAGTGTACTAGCTTGGAAAAGGGGGCCCTCCAGTGCTTCACTTGTACACCTAAGTCATCTCAGCTAAAAAGGAACTTCCAGTAGAATTCACATAATCATCTCATAGACATCATCAAGAACAAAACACAAAACTAATCTCAAGACTGCAAATTCAAATTTTTCTTCATTAACATAAGGGTTGTCATACTAGTCCATGTCTTGGAGTATTTATACAAGAATTTTGAAATTGAAAATGCTAAGAAACCTCCTAAAGATAATGATAAGATCCATAAAATATGCTAGGAAGGTCGAATACCCCCTTCAGAACCATAAAATATGAACAAATCCCAAGAAAATCTAAAATTGTCCATGATTTTATGCTAAAATAGGGTATTTTCAGCTGAAGTGGCCCTATTTGACCAGCGTTTACCAGACACTTGGAAAGCTCAGATATCAAAGATGATAGGTATTCACCCATCCTTGTACATCAAGGATCATGACCCATGTCTCATATTTCGCCCAGTTGTCCTGAAAGTACATGAACCTAGGAGCAATTATGGGATTTAGTCAAATCCTGTAATTTCTGATAAATTTTTAATTTTAATGCCAAAAATTCGAAAATTCAATTCTTAAGCTAAGGAATAATAAATGTACCTTTCATAAGCTATTTTATGGAAAATATGGAATAATATGAAGCAAAAATGGATGGTTTTGGAGGCAAAAGTATAGTTTATGGAGTGGAAGGAAGCATACAAATGTACTCAACACTTCCCAACACCGTTGTTGAAATCCACCTGGATCCCAAACAATTCTTTGGAGCTATCCATCTGCTCCACTGCTTCACTTTTGTTGCTATATTTGTGGCCCTGCTGCTATGGCAGGTTCTCCTCTCCTCAATTTCCCCTCACTGGCAGTTTCTGCTGCTAACCTCGACATCAACCTTCTAATCTTCTTGATCTCCTCGTCCAGTTGCTCCCATGGCTGGCTCTCTCTATGAAGTCTTATTGGCTGCATTCTCTCTTTGAAAATGGGTAGATCAATTAGATCCCCCTTTCTATCTTCTTCCTCTATGGCCTCAACTTGCCACCCTGCTGCAAAATTCAGCTCTGCAGTCTTATCCTCCTGATTGACCTGTTGTTCAATCACCTTCTTTGACAAACTTGATTCTTCCATTTCCCTTTGTGTTGGTTGAATTCCAGCTTCCTCTAGGTGCTCCTTAGACTAGAATTCTCCTTCATCTTCTGCTGCATGCCTCGGCATTGCGGTCATCAACAACTGTTCATCTTTCTAGCTGAAATTTTCGAGCAATTCCTCGGAATGCTTCTCTGCTAACATCTGCATGATTATCTGCTCATGGCAATCATCTACTAGTTATGGATTGTTCAACCAATCCTCCTGCAATTTTAGCTCCTTCTCCCAAGGAGTGAGCATCTCAACTGTGTGCTCCTCTTCTTCTCCTTGGGAAGCTTCTGACATCTGCTCCATCTCTTTGACAATCACAACTGGTTGTCTTTCTATTGTTGCTACACCTGCAACATCTTCCCTGGCCTCGTCTTGGCTGCTTGGTAGGAATATCTTTATCCCTCCAATCATCATAATGGTCTTCTAATATTCCTTCTCTATCAATTGCCCTTGCTGATATGAACTCACCTCTGAGCTCATCTTCTCTGTAATCTCCTCTCGCTGATCCAAATGCATTCCTGAGTTCATGAGACTTTTAGTCAATCTCATCTACTTTCCCTTGCCCACCTGGAAATATGGGATTTTTCTGCTGCCCACCTGGCAGTCTATGAGATCAATCAATCCCATCTCCATCAACACTCCTTGCTGACATGAACTCACTTCTGAGCTCCCAAGACTTTCAAACAGTCTCATCTCCTTTTCCCTGCTCACCTGGCAAATTGGGAATTTTCTACTGCCCACTTGGCAGTCTATGAGATCAGTCGATCCCATATTAGTGCCCTCTTGGAAATTTGAAAGTCCATCTCTGCCCACTTGGCAGTCTATGAGATCAGTCAATACCATATTAGTGCCCTCCCAAAAATTTGAAGGTCCATCTCTTCCCACTTGGCAGTCTATGAGATCAGTCGATCCCATCTCAGTGCCCTCCTAGAAATTTGAAAGTCCATCTCTGCCCACTTGGCACTCTATGAGATATCTACTCGTTCTCTCCTCTTCATCATCACTGAGATTCATCCCAGCCTCCGGTTCACACATATGAACCATCTCTTATTCATCTCTGAGGCTTTCCACATACCTCAGCCACCTCCTCAACATCCTTTGTTGTCCTTTGGCCAACAACTTCTTGACTGACCACTTTGCTTTCCTCCTCAGAGGCCATTCATACACCCAATGTGTCTTTGCGTTCTGTTTCACCCACAGTGCAAGATTCTCCATTCCCTCCCTTATCTCAGTGATTTCTTCATCCATTTCATCTTTTCTCTACTGCTAGTGGTTCTTCTTTCCACTGCATCCATGGCCTTTAGTAGCCATCTTCCTGTTCCCATCTGCCCTCCTGGTAAATTTTTTGCGGTCACTCTGCAACCGTGAGTGCTTCCAGCCTTTTCTACAGTCCTCCTGACTGTCTATTGACTGTTGTTCACCTTGAAACAATCATCACAGAGCTTCAACACTCTATCTTCCTTTTCCACCTGTTGTCTCCTTCGCCTAAAGTCTACAGATTAAAAATAACACTTTGATACCACAACTAACGCATACCTCCAACCCTCGGGTCAAGATCCGCACAAGATCGATCTTCTTTGAATCTACAGAACTGAAATAGTTCTTTCGGGCCCTCACTAGAACCCCACAAATCTGATCTACAAGTCCTTCCATGAAAACTCCACCTGCACAACGTGCACCAGGCGTGAGTCTTCACCTCCTTCTCACCAAACCAAAAATAGAGTTCTCCTTCGACCCAATGGTCTTGGCTGTATCAGAATTTTGGTAACCGGGAGTTCACGATGCAGTGACTCCAAAATCACTTGCCGCTCCAAACCACGAACTCCGAAATGCCGAAATGGGCTCAACGATGATTAACCCCAGACCAAACCTAGGTCCATGTGACTGCTTCCTTCATGACCATGCCCTGCTCCAAGAACACGTCATGTTTCACGACTTCGGGGTTTTCAATGCAAAGTAACCCAACTCCTTGTCATCAAGACTGCGGAAATGCCGAACCTCGAAATGCCGAAATGTGGAAATGCTAAAAGGCACTCAGCCTTAACGATAGTGTTCCCCCCATCCGTTTCAACTCTTCTCCCGCGCGACCTCCTAGAGGTTAAAATATGTGTGCCTTCCAAAGGATCCAACAACTATCATTCCTTTGCACTAGATCTGATGGCCCATATATGTTTCTCTTCCTGGTGCTCTCTCCTCCTATTGTCTAGATGTGAAAATCGATGGTCCAGATCTCGCCTCTCCAGCTGATCTAACGGAAGCTGTGTTCTACCTTGAGCATGTCCTTCTTCCTTTCCCTCATAAGATTTTCTAAAGTTTCAAAGGCCTCAACCTTTTCTTCCTCTGCGAGCTCAATTCCCTTGGATATCACCTGCGTTCTAGGAATTCTATCCCTCCTTATATTTGTTCACTCTAAAACCTCAAAAGGTTTCATGACCTCTGCACTCCTTGCAGGGTCCCTATGCACAACTGTGCTATCTGTCCCGATCTTTATTTACCCGAGCCTCTAGGGGACTCGCCCTTCTGTGTCCTCGAAGGGAAATATGGTGTCCTCCTAACGACCTTCACCTCAAGCCCTCCTTGCTGAGCTTAACAGAGTATTCGGTAAATCTGTAAGTGTCTCTCCTTGACACTTCTCTTATCTCAGAACTCAAAAGAGAGTTCTTCTCGGTGCACTCTATGCAACTGCTCAATGCCCTCCTAGCAGAGTTTCCACAGAACCCTCAGTGATTCTGTTATCTGTGTTCCTTCCTCTGCACAATATTACCTCCAAGGTGTTCAGCAACCTTGAGGTTTGTCCCTAGGTCTAATACTTCCTTTGGTGCACCCTCCTGGCACAACTTTGTCCAAATTCCGTAGAATTCAGAAGTGAACTCTATGCACTGGCTCAATGCATCCTATGCATTTTCTCAATGCCCTCCTAGCAGAGCCTTTACAGAATTCTCAGCAATTCTACTTCTCCTCTCTATGGTCTCCTCTGCACAGTTTATCCTTCAAGGTGTTCAGCAACCTTGAGGCTTCCTCCTTGAGTCAATGATTTCCTCTAGTGCACCCTCTTGGCACATCTTTGTCTGAACCCTGCAGAATTTAGAAGTGCACTCCTTGCACTGGTTTTCAGAGACCGTAGTACTCTGTCATGCACTCTTGCATGAAACCACAAAGAACCCAAACATGAAAATCAAAGAAATCAAAAGATAGGAAAATCTATCTATCCCTGCAGATGGAATTTAACATACATCTACAACATATCATCACACATAAAGATATTCATTCATGAACTCATAAACACATGAACAACAACATGCAGGAAAAACTTCTCTGTTTGTATTAATCAAGAATGCTTGATTACAATGTGTTTGATCTCGGGCTGCAACAGAGTCTCGGCTCTCCTCTCTTCTCCCTAACCTATTCTTTGTTCTTCTCTCTTCCTCTCTACTATGTCTTCTACCTCTACCTCTCTACTCTATCTTGAAAACAAAAGAAGATCTTTTTACAAAAGGGGGCTCCTCAAGCGCTTCCCTCCATCCTCACCAACTCTCATTAATTTACATTCAATTACATTGAATGGATGTCTAGTCTGAATGGGATCTAGATCTCAGCCTTACAATCATTTAAGGCAACCTTTATCTAAAGCCTACACACATGTATGGCTTTTGTCTCTTCGGCCTTACAACATTTAATACAATTTCAAAATTTGAAATTTGAAAGTGAGAGGGATGTGCCTCTCCTCTCCATTGAACGCGTGTTGGTTGGCTGGCACTTGATGATGTGGAGTGATGCTCCTGCATCATGGACTATTGGGGTTTGATTGTTGTTTATATGACATATGCACATCTGATTAGATGTATGATGATTTATTTTATTTCTAACATGATTCGTTGATGATGCAGGCTAATGATATCTTTCCGACCAGACTCACATGTGGAGTATAGGGGTCACACAAGACAACCAAATACTTTGAGGGAGAGGTGTGGATAGCAGCCCACCCACAACCTACTAGCACTCATGCCATGGCTTGAACTGTAGGTTAACGATTACCTAGATCGAGAAGACCCATGATGTCATGAGGGAAGGCTGCGATAGTCACTCGCGATGATTCTAAGGGGTGCACAATAAGGAAGGGGCCTTATTCCTTAGAGGCCCTTAGTCTTCCACAAGATCACCTGGTGGAGTATTGACTCTAGGGGTTTTTTATGTCTACCAAGTTAGTCAAGAGGTGAGTGGCACCATTGGAGCACGTAGTGCATCCTAAAGGGCACATCGTGCAAGGAAAATTTAAAGACGAGAGTGGCACCCTTGGAGCATGTAATGCATCTTGAAGGGCACGTCGCACAAGGAAAACAAAAAAGGTGAGTGGCACCCTTGGAGCACCTAGTGCATCCTAAAGGGAACGTCGTGATTTCAACATGTAAGTGAATAATCCTAGTCGACCTTAAAATGAATGATGTGATATGTAAGTTTAAAAAAAATAAAATATTTCCCTAATAAAAATGTCGCCCAACCTAGGAAATTAAAATCTAGGTCTAAGTGATACTTGTGGTAAAAATAAAAATAATAATATAATCATAATTAAACATGTGACGAGAAGGGGGTAGGAAATTCAATTAATTTATTAAAATCAAATTATATTGAGGGATTAAAATTTTAAAAGGGAATTGATTGTTTTTCTACATATGCTAATTAAAATTTATTAATTAAAAAGAAAAAGGGGTAAAAGGTGATTTTTATACACTTGCTAATTTGAGTTTTAGTTAAGAAGGGAAAAGAGGGAAACTTAAAAAAATAGGAAACTTAGGGGAAAAGAGGAAACATAAGGAAAAAGGAAACGTAAGGAAAAAGCAGAATGACTAACTTATTAAGGAATCTTGCCTTTAAGAACTTTCTAAATATAAACTCAACTAGGAATTTAGTAAGGGCGTAAGTCATTTAAAATGTGTAAGGGAATATGGGGACACCAAGGAGCAATTTTAGGAATGCTTCTAGGTGGGTGAGGGAAATAGGAATAATTAAATAATTAATGAAATTAATTTTTGGTGCAAATAGGGGATGGGTGACATGTGTACGGGGGAGATTTTTCTGAATTAAATTAATGAAAAATAAATTAAATGGGAATTTGGGAAAGAAATCACTTAGAAACTCTATAAAAGGGATGGAGGAGAGTATGGATCTCTTCTTTTATGCGTAACATTAGGCTGCATAATTTTTGTCTCGACTGACTTATCTTATGGGAGTTGGGATACCCATCTAGGTGACGAATGGTAGCTCGACCATGAGAGGCAAGATGGGAGCTAGTTGATCTCTATTATAGTGTGTGTGGCCCCTTTGCTTCTCAAGGGGATAAAGGGGAAGAAGAGTACCCCTATCATTGGTTGGGAGGCATCGGTAAAGTCACATCGGTTGGAAAGCGAGAGATGGATGGAGCGCCCACGGGACAACGACTCAGAGTTGTCACCTTGGGCTACGGTACACATGCTTTTATTTTGAATGGTAGATTAATATTGTACATGCATTTCCATTACTGTACTTCTATTGTGTAAAAAAAATGTGTTTTACTTAGTGTTTTTAATCGAGAACTTAAAGTCATCATAGCTTTACGCTCGTTGCATTGAATTGATTTCTTTGGCAACCGATCCTTGATTGCTATGACTATTCTGTTTTGTTTTATTGATTACTATGAATAGATTGTGCTTTTTATTTCATCCTCATCCCTAGATCATCAGTCCACGCCTGAAAAGTCAGCCAGGAGCCGAATCGAAGGTTGTCACTTTGGCGCATATAGACCTATAGATTTTAATGCCCTTCTTTTTTGTATGTGGATGATGAGAAAATAATGTTTTTGCCCAGTTGTCTACCCCTGTTGATTGTTCTTGGTTGAATGATTTTCTTGCACCCTCTTGCAATTGAATACCTCTACGTATTGTTTATCTTTTATCTTTGCGATCAACTCAATACCTTATGCGTGTTTAGATCACCTCTGCGTTTTTAAGGGTATTTTATTCTCTGCTATTTTCTTATCAGTTCCTAGCTCTTGAATGGAAGAACCTCAACGTCAGGGATGATTTTAGGAGCTAAATTTCACTCATGGGCTAATTTTCCATGGTTTTTCCAAAAACTAGATTCGCTATTTTAAAAATGATTCGCCCAAATTCTACAGGATAAAATTATTTTACCTCAAAAATTGCCAAAAATTTATAAAAACTATATAAAATCCTTAGAAATTTGAATATTTTTACAAAAATATCACCAATCATTTATAGTTCGCATATGAAGGATTAGTAAGATTCGCCAAGGTTTCTACATTTTAAGATAAATTTCCATCCTTAAAATCATCCCTGCTCAACGTTGTCCACTTGAATGATTGTGTTTCATTTTAAATTAATGAGACTGTGATTAACTTATTATTTGACAGTTACCATTTGTTGGACAGTGTTGTTTTTAGCTATTGGTGACTGCAATTGAATTTTTTTAGACAATAAACGATTATTGACAGCACTCTTTTTACCTATTGTTGACTGTGGACTAAGTAAATCCATTTAATTTTGATTGCAAATTTATATATCCACTTACAGGTTGACTGTGAGTTTTTATAGCGATTTCAAATGCATATTTATGTTTTGACTGTGCTTTTATGGTCATGAAGGTATGTGTTTTATTGTATGCATTTTTAATGTATGTTTTGTACTGGGTGCGTTGATGTATTCGTTTTATTTTTAAAACTCAGTGTAAACCTTACCTGGATTGGGCAACGAAATTACCCATTGTTGACCGTGTTTTCTTATGATCAAATCAATGCATTCTTACCTTGATTGGGCAATGTTTCTACCTCCGCGATTCCACATTTTTATGCCAACTTATCGTATAATTTCTCTGCATATTCACCTATCCTTGTGCCAACAATAACATCCCTTTACTCTACACATTGAATAATGGGACCACAAGTTTACCTGAAAGTTGTGACTGCCATTGATTACATTGTCAGCGTTTTATATAGTCTAGACAACATTAACCCCACTTGTTGATTTAGACAACAACATCTGGTGTTAATGGGCATCAACTTCTTTTTTTTTAGTAAATAGTGACCCCACAAACTTCCTGGAGAGAAAATTGTGCATTTGACAGAGTTTCCTTATTTAATAAGAAACAAATTTATTTGCATTTGATGCTGTGAATGAGAGTGATTGGTTGTTGCATTTTGACTGTGTAAGTGGTTGGGTAATTGATTGCTTTGTATGACTGTTAGTAGCAACGTTTTTGTACACCTCTTATGATTGTGAATTTGATCTTCATACAATGAATCTCTATAGTATTTTTTTATATAGCTTGTCCATATATGGTAGCGATTTTTATTTTTGTAAGGACAATCCTTTTAACCCACAATTTCCATAAATATCTTACAGACAACGATACTATCTTAAATGACAATTGATCCTTCAAACAACAATTGATGGTTGACAACATTTTTCTGGTGTATGGATGCAACCTTAATACCTTTAAGAGAGAAGTTAGTAACACTTGTCGTGTATAGATCTGACAGCTAAGTTAATAAATTTTTGTTTAACCCGTCACCATGCTTATTAATATTAATAATTGTGGTCTGTAGATTGACATGGAGTTTAATAATAATTATGTTAAACCAATTTCAATATATCCCTGCACTTAAACCACTCAGAATTTAAGCTCAGTGATTCATAACTATTAGGAAACTATTCTTCATTCCGACAACAATAAATGTTGATAGTGATTCACTGATTGGTATCATTTTATAGATAGCTTTTAATTGTGAATGTAGTGGACAACATGTAACATGTGAAGTGTTATTCTTAGTTGTAATTGTATAATTTACATAGTAAATTTTATACAACATCAATATAATTGATATTTCCTTTACACAACGATAACCTATCTTTTGACGACAAATGAATGGTCGATAGTGTTTTTATATAGATACAATAAATCCTTTATTTAGATAGTAATTATAGTGTTTTTCCTCATCTTTTCTTTCATTTCCAAGTTGTGAATTATGTGACAACGACTTACATGCCAGCGATCTATTGGAATGATAAGTCACAAAAGTTACATGTAATGGATTTATTTTTATGTGAAGAACTTGGTGTTCAGTGGAACTAAAATTATTTCTTCGTTGTACAACCCAAGTCCTAAAAGATAGAAACTTCATAAGATAGCCTTCTAGTTTCAGTTTTAAAGGGAAACAATTTTTACTTATCTGACATTGGGAAGTGGAATAGTTGCGACAAACTATGGTTTAATAATAATATTTTAATATGTATAGATTGATTTTGTTGCGTAAGGAAATTATTGTTCATATGAAAGTCATAGTCATCTTGTTGACTTGTCGATTGGGTGCTACAGTTAGTCGTCAGGGGTTAGATAGTGAACTTAATCTCCTAGCATGTTGAATTTAGCTTGTGATGAGAGTCCAATTATGTTGTTGCACCATGGTTGTTGTCACGCCTATCACCTGGCGATGACATGATTCCTAATGAGGGGATCATTGCACGCCCTAATTGATAGAGGTGAATGATAACTTGGTCAGAGTCTGTGCTACCCGTTGTGGGCATTGTGTTCGTTGTATTTGTTGTTGGTACTTGGTTTGTAACACCTTAGCATTGTTTGGTTATGTGTGCCGTAGAGGTTTCTAGTTATTGGTCATCAATTCGTTGTGTCAGGATTGTGGGGGTTTTCCTTTAGCTTGTAGGTGTTGTCTTTCTTGTGTTGGGAGGGTAGTCGTTGTATTGTCCTTGTGTCACATGTTTGTCTGGTAGCATGATGTGCTATTGTGTGGAGTCGTTGTTTGTCTATTGCCTGAGTGCATATGTTTTGTTTGTCATCAGGTTGTATGGTTTAACTATTGTCATCGTTGCCTTCCTGCCTAAAAACAAAAAAAAATATTTGCACTTTTGCTTCTCTTTTAATCATAACAATTAGGGTCGTAACATATGATATTAGAGCAGGTTCAACCCATGACTTGGGATCACTACGAATTTCATTGATGTGATATTTGATTATAATGTTGCTAATTAAGTGGACTTGTATTCATGCAGGTAATCATGGTTAGAGGATGTCGTAGAGGTAGACGACTGGGTGCTAGAGGAGGAGGCACGACACCTCCAGTAGCATCCATGCTTGAGGGGTCTAACCCCCAGGGAGACAAACAGGTTGTCGACAAGGAGAATATAGCGGTGGGTGATGTGGTTGGGATGATGAGGTCCTTTCAGCACATGTCTGAGGAACTGAGCAGTCGTTTGGACTGAGATGAGGCTAGGGCACCGGCACCCCATGAGGGTCCACCACATGCTTTGTTCGATACTAGTAGCATTCACTGCGAACTCGAGAAGGTCAAATTTCTCGAGTTCTTTGATGCCCCAGATAGCGCAACCATCGAGGCATGGTTGGAGAATATGGCAATGTGCTTTGCACTTCGTGACTATACCTCCAACATGAAGGTCTACATGGCGGTCTTTCAACTAAAGGGGAGTGCTCTTCTATGGTGGAAGACACTCCTACCACAATTGAACATGGTCATCGAAGACATGTCATGGGAACTATTCGAGGAATGGTTTGGAGAGAGGTACCTATCAGAGGAATTCATTGAGCGTCATCTCAACGAGTTCAACGCCTTGTTATAGGGAGGTCATATGGTGCTCGAGTACGAGGCCTATTTTATGGAGTTGCTTCGGTATGCTCCACATCGTAATACCAAGAAAGTTAAGGTCAACAGGGTCTTGTTCGGCCTTAATGTCAACATATGTGTAAAGGTTAGGATTCTAATGCCTCAGACCTTACATGATGTCATCCAGAAGGCCCTCATAGCAGAGGAGGAGCTTATCAGCAAGGGTCAGAGAAGGACTCCTGCGAGACTAGTAGGGCAGGTGTCATCTGGTGCGCAGCAACATTAGACACCAGCCAGACATACACCATGGTATCATGGATTCCAGAGAGGATACACTTTCACTACACCTCGACGACCAACACTTCAGCAGTAGACTCCTTACCGGGGACCACAACATTAGTAGCAACGTTGACCGTAGCAACAACGGTTTAGGCTTGTTCAGCAGAACAGACCAGGATTTTAGGCCAGTGGGCTGTCAGCTTCTACTTTGGGTACATGGAGTACAGGACCAAAGAAGGGGTGTCAGACATGTGGGGAGCCACATTACCAGCACGACTTCCCTATGGAGAGGACTAGAGCATCTTGATCAGTTGGACACACTACCATGGGAGATTTGGACAAGGCCCATCAGATTCATCCAGCGGTGAATAACCTCCAGGCAAAGCACTAGTCGATTGTGCTCGAGATGTCAGGTACCATCGCTTACTAGAACCTTAGTATTTTGATATATCTCGGTGCTATTGAGAGTTTCATTTCTGTTGCAGCGCTAAAAAGTATTAAGGTAAAGGCAGTTGAATAGGATGAGTTTAGCTTTGTAGAGATCGCTTCAGGAGCCAAACAGAAGGTTGGAGGAAAGGTTACGGGTTGTACCCTTAACCTAGGAGATTTTGTCACTAGGGCCAACCTATACGTCATGATATTAGGATATTATGATGTCGTGATCGGTATGGATTGGTTGGAATCGCATGAGGTGATACTCAACTATAAAATGAAATGGTTGAGCTTGGTCGATGATGAAGGAAAGAGACACATGATTGTAGGTCAGAACCAAGTATTTTCTGTGAGGTTTATCTCTTCCTTGTAGTTACGGAATAACATGCACAAGGGGTTTAAGCTTTATGCGATCCTTGCATTAAACAAAAAGGGATTAATGGAAGGTCTAGAACATTTTCCAGTGGTGAGAGAGTTTTCGGACGTCTTCCTAGAGGAGTTACCTAGGATGTCACCAGAGAGGGAATTGGAGTTTACCATATACCTAAGATTGGGGACTGAACCAATAGCGAGAATGCCTTATCATATTTCAACCCCATAGTTACAGGAGTTGAGAATGAAACTGAAGGAGTTGTTGTACCTAGGAATTATACGTTCAAGTGTGTCACCATGGGGTGCGCCTATTATCTTCATATGAAAGAAGGATGGGTCGTGGAGACTTTACATTGACTACCGTCAATTGAACAAGGAAATGATCAAGAATCAGTATCTATTGCCAAGGATTGATGATCTATTTGATCAGATGAAGGGTGCGATGATGTTTTCCAAATATCAACTTGAGATCAGGGTATCACCAGTTACGGATCAAGGAGGCTAACATCCCTAAGACCACCTTTAAGATGAGGTTTGGACATTACGAGTTTATTGTTTTACTATTTGGACTGACGAACACCCCAGGGGTATTTATGAGTTTGATGAAAGGGGTCTTCTGTGAGAACTTGGACAAGTTCATCCAAGTATTCATTGACGATATTTTGATTTACTCTCGGATGATAGAAGAGCATGATGATGACTTGCACTTAGTACTACAGTGTCTGCGAGAGAACAAATTATATGGGAAATTGTCTGAATGCTCGTTTTACCAATAAAATATTCACTACTTAGGGCATGTCATATCCGACGAAGGTATCACCACGGATCCAAAAAAGGTTGAGGCTATTATGGAATGTCCTACACTGATGAATGTCCCAGAAGTGCATAGCTTCATGGGTCTAGAAGGATACTATCGACGACTCATCGAGCGATTTTTGAAGATAGCAAATCCAATCACGCAATTGCATAAGAAGAAAAAGAAATTTGTTTGGACCGAGAAATGTGCAAAGGCATTTCAGAAGCTCAAGGAGCTGTTGAAAACTGCACTAATACTAAATTTCCTTGACATGGACGTGGACTTCTTGGTATGCATTGACGCATCCAATGGAGGCTTAGGCGGAGTCTTTATGCAAGACGGTCAAGTGATCGCTTACATCTCGAGGAAATTGAGAAGGCATGAGGAGAACTATGCGACGCACTATTTGGAGTTAGACATTGTTTATTCCTTGAGAGTTTGGATACACTACCTTATTGGATGGAAGTTTGCACTAAAAATGGACCACTGTGGACTACAACACATCTTTATGCAAAGTGACCTGAACACGCGACAACGACGTTGGTCGGAATTACTTAGCGAGTATGACTTTGAGATTGCTTACATAAAAGGAACAATGAACCGAGTGGCAGATGCATTAAGTCAGAGACCACACATATTTTCGGTGTTGCCTCTTCAGATGAATCTACGTGAAAAAATTCTAACTTTACAGTGCGACGATGACTAGTACAAAGAGGTTAAGGAATTTATCGGAAAAAACACAATGATGGTACCAAGATTTGAAGGATTTATGTTTGACGACGATGGATTATTGAGGTTTATAAATCAAATTTACATACCACTGAATGACATTTTAAGGATTTTGATCCTAAACGAGGCTCACAGAGCAGTGTACATGGCTTACCCGGGAGTCACGAAGATGAGGGAGGACCTTAAAACCTTATTCTTTTGGAAAGGAATGAAGGCATACATAGTCAACTATGTGGCTAGATGTCTAGAATGTCAACAAATGAAGGTTGAACATAGACATCTAGCAAGATTACTACAGCCTCATGCTATTCCAGAATTGAAATGGGAGGTCATTTCGATGGATTTCATTGTTGGGTTTCCACTGATGGCAAGGCGACATGACTTTATTTTTTTGGTAGTTGACACTATGACAAAGACTGCTCATTTTATTCCCGTATGTACAACGTATCATGAACCTGACATAGATAGAGTTTTCATTAGTGAGATTGTGAGGCTTCATGGAATGCTTAAGAATATTATATTTGATAGAGGATTGATGTTTACAGGACGATTTTGGACTATTTTCCAAGAGGCCTTGGGAACCCAACTCAACATTAGTACTGCGTATCACCCTAAGACAAATGGGTAGACTGAATGAATAAACCAAGTCTTGGAAGACATGTTGCACATGTATGTGATGGAAACAACAGAAGCATGGGGAAGAATTATTTCCACAAATGAATTTTCTTATAACAACAGTTACCAAAGCACCATTAAGATGGTGCTTTTCGAGTTTCTTTATGGGCGACCATGTCGGAAGCCTTTGAGTTGGGATCAGCTTGAGGATAGGGTCCTGGTGGGACCAGAAGTGATCCAATAAATGGAATATCAAAAGCAAACAATAAGACAAAGGATCAAAGAAGCACAGGATCGATAGAAGACTTATGTTGATGCATGTCGTGTCGACCGTAGTTACGAAGTTGGAGATCGAGTCTTCTTGCAGGTAAAACTACATAAGAGTTCGATCAAGTTTGGAAAGGGAGGTAAACTCTCTACTAGGTTTGTGGGACCTTTTTAGATTGTGGAGAGGAAGGGGCCCATGGCCTATCGACTAGCCTTGCCTAATTCTTTGAGGCGTATGCACGATGTTTTTCATGTATCTTTTTTGAGACATTATATTAGTGATGCTACACATGTTATTGACATGAGTTCCTTGCAGGTATCAGAAAAGAGGGCACTCATGAATGAACCGATCTACATCATGGATCATCGCATTCAGTAACTACGACATCGAACAATAGATCATGTCAAGGTCCAGTGGGACAACTATAGTGCGCACTTGGCGACCTGGGAAGACGCATATGATATGCACCATCAGTTTCCATTTTTATTTGATAGATAGACTAATGATACTGTGATACACATTATTCGACACTTCTATACTATGAAACTTCAGGATGAAGTTTAGACCAAGAGGACATGTATGTAACATCCCGCTCTTGCGCGCAATGAGTGAACTTACTTTTTTAGGAAACTTACTTGCAAGTGATCTAGATTATTATACTATTGGTCATTTGATTATGATTATGAATCATTATGGATGTTATGATATGGTATTTTGTGTATTTACATAGACAGGTTCTATTGATTGGGTTCTCCTGAGTGTGCAAGACTTGGACCTCGAGGATGCAGAGGCATCGATGAAACCCCTTGGACTCTGAATTGAGTCAGGGAGTGGAATATTGGGGTTTGATTGTTGTTGATATGACATATGAACATATGATTAGATATGATGATTGATTTTATTTCTGACATGATTTGTTGATGATGCAGGCTAATGATAGCTTTTCGACTAGACTCACATGTGGAGTAGAGGGGTCACGCATGAAAAATAGAGACTTTGAGGGAGAGGTGTGGACAATAGCCCTGTCATATCCTACCAGCACTCCCACCATGGCTTGAACTGTATTTTAATGATTACCTAGTTCAATAAGACCCACAATGTCGTGAGGGAAGACTGCGACAATTGCTCATGATGATTCTAAGGGGTGTGCAATAAGGAATGGGCCTTATTCCTTAGAGGCCTTTAGTATTTCACAAGATCACCTGGAAAAGTCTTGACTCTAGGGGTTTTTTATGTCTACCAAGTCATTCAAGAAGCAATTGTCACCCTTGGAGGACGCAGTGTGTTCTGAAGGTCACATCGCACAAGGAAAACAGAAAAGGCGAGTGGCACCCTTGGAGAACCTAGTGCGTCCTGAAGAGAACATCATGATTTCAATGGGTACGTGAATAATCCTAGTCGAACTTAAAATGAATGACGTTATAAGTAAGTTTAAAAAAAAAAAAAAAATTCCCTAATAAAAATGTCGCCCAGCCTAGGAAATTAAATTCTAGGTCTAAGTGATACTTGTGGTAAAATAATAATAATAATATAATCATAATTAAACATGTGACAAGAAGGGAGGAAGAAATTCAATTAATTTATTAAAATCATATTATATTGAGGGATTAAAATTTTAAAAGGGAATTGATTGTTTTTCTACATATGCTAATTAAAATTTATTAATTAAAAAGAAAAAGGGGTAAAAGGTGATTTCTGTACACTTGCTAATTTGAGTTTTAGTTAAGAAGGGAAAAGAGGGAAACTTAAAAAACTAGGAAACTAAGGGAAAAAGGGGAAACATAAGGAAAAAGGAAATGTAAGGAAAAAGAAGAATGACTAACTTAGTAAGGAATCTTTCCTTTAAGAACTTTCTAAATATAAACTCAAGTAGGAATTTAGTAAGAGTGTAAGTCATTTAAAATGTGTAAGGGAATATGGGGGCACCAAGGAGTGATTTTAGGAATTCTTCTAGGTGGGTGAGGGAAATAGGAATAATTAAATAATTAATGAAAATAATTTTTGGTGCAACTATGGGGATGGGTGACATGTGTACGGGGGAGATTTTTCTGAATTAAATTAATGAAAAATAAATTAAATGGGAATTTGGGAAAGAAATCAGTTAGAAACTCTATAAAATGGATGGAGGAGGAGGAGTATGGATCTCTTCTTTTATGCGTAACGTTACACTGCAGAATTTTTGTCTTGACTAACTTATCTTGTCGGATTTGGGATACCCAGCTTGGTGACGAGTGGTAGCTCAGCCTTGCGAGGTGAGTTGGGAGCTAGTTGATCTTTGGTATAGTGTGTATGGCCCCTTTGTGACTCAGGGGACTAAGGGGGAAGAAGAGTACCCCTAGCGTTGGCTGGGAGGTACCGGTGAAGTCACATCGATCAACAAGCAGGAGATGGATGAAGCGTGCGCGGGACAACGACTCAGAGTTGTCACCTTGGGATATGGTACACATGATTATATTTTGAATGGTATATTAATATTTTACTTTCATTTCCATTACTGTAGTTATATTGTGTAAAAAAAAAATTGTTTTACTCAACATTTTTAATCGAGAACTTAAAGTCATCATAGCTTTAAGCTCGCAGCATTGAATTGATTTCCTTGGAAACCGATCCCTGATTTCTATGAATGTTATGTTTTGGTGTATTTATTACTATGAAGAGATTGTTCTTTATCTTTCATCATCATCCCTAGATCATCAATCCAAAATTGAGCAGTCATCTAGGAGCTGGATCGACAGTCGTCACTTTGGTGCATAGCGACCTATAGATTCTAATTCCCTGCTTTTTTGTGCGTGGATGATGAGAAAAGGATGTTTTTGTAACGTCCCCGACCACCCAGGCTGGGCCACACTATGCCAAAGAATGATTTATGTTCTCTCTATGGAACATACTATAACATACCAAGTATCCAACTAAGTTATGCCACATAAATTTTTCGAACTGCATGCAATTAAAATATATACACACTGAACTATTGCAGAAGAATTATTTGTAAAACATAAACATACAAATACATCTTTAAATGCACAGATTCACACTAAAATAATAGTAAACATATACATGCAACATACATAGGAAATACCCATAAAAATAAACACAGTTATAACCGCACATATGATAACCCATAAAAATAAGCACGTAAATAACAATGCATGTAAATTTATCACACAATTGGCACTTATCTTGGTAAAAATGTCACCAACTACGTGCATACCTTCCACGAACCTCCAACCTAATACCACATTATTCATCACTCTCAACAGTGAGTCACCCCCGAGCTGGGACTAAACTCCACCCAGGTAAAGGGATTCCTAACCAGGATAAAGGCTCATAGACAATAGGAAAGACTTTGTCTCAGGTACCAACTCAAACTAACAACCTATAGTCCCTCATTCCCCACATGCTTGTCTCACCCAGGAAGTGTGCCCCTTCTCTTCTCAATAGTCCTTCAGCTACCCCACTTCCTCTCCGGGCTTCAGCAACAGGCCAGACAGGAAGTCTCTGAGCATTGTAGTTGTAGTTTAGCACCTTCAAGAAATCAATTCCCAGTAATTCTCTCACCCAGAGAATTTCTCACGGGCCTGACAACCTGCCTCTTCAATATCCCATGGCCCAACCCACTTCTCCAGTCCATCTCCCAAGATAACCAGATACACCAATACAAAAATGGCTATGGATACAGGTTCAGGTACATACATGAAGTTACGAAGGATATCTCAATGGGTGTGTGCATGCTCATGGATGATTGACTGGATTACTTAATGATGGAACGAAATCATGGGAAGAATGGTGGAAAAGATGGGAAAATGAACTAAGTCACAACAATATGTATGCATGTCCCCAAATTGACACTTGTCATGTTGGGAGCTACTTTGGACCCACTTGTCCCCAACTTTAGAACTTAGGATAAAATAATTATCCATACCTTATGATTTAAGAAATATGAATATAATATTATTTTTTGGATTAAGATCCCTAGCTTAGCCCTTTTCCTTAACATTTAGGCCCCTCCCTTTCCCTAACCAGCGGATTTTAGTCCCCCATCTCTTTTATCGTGGTCATTCTATGCACAACGATGTATTTTATATTAATTATGAGATATATACAAAAGTAGGTGCACTGGCCTTTAACATCTAGGCTCTCTAGCCTAATCAAAACATAAGAATCCTAGCTTATAATAACTGGCTCACCAACCTATAAAACGTAGCATATACACAAAAGGCTACCTAGCCTAAAAATCACGTGCACTTATGTTGTTGCACGCAGTATCCTGGAATGTGCAAACTTCCTCATTTTACTACGCAGAACATGCGCGCACTATGCCATGAAATGTGCATACAAAAATGATATCAAAAAACTCACCATATTAAGTACATTTTCATTTACATTACAATTGTGTTCGGCCTAGGGATATTACAATTTTTGCCCAGATGTCTACCTGTGTTGATTGTTATAGATTGAATGATTGTCTTGCGCCCTCTTGTGATTGAATACATCTGCATACTGTTTATCTTTTCTCTGTGTGATAAGCTCAATACCTTATGCGTTCTTAGATCACCTATGCATTTCAGAGGGTATTTTATTCTCTGCTATTTTCTTATCAGATCCCATCTCTCTAATGAAAGAACCTCAGCATTGTCCACTTGAATGATTGTGTTTCCTTTTAAATTAATGTGGTTGTGATTAAATCATTATTTGATAGTTACCCTTTGTTTGACATTGTTGTTTTTAGCTATTGGTGACTGCAATTGAATTTTTTTAGACAATAAACGATTATTGGCAATGCTCATTTTACCTATTTTTGACTGTGAGCTGAGTAAAGCCATTTAATTTTGATTGCGAATTTATATAGGCACTTACAGGTTGACTGTGAATTTTTATAGCGATTTCGAATCTGGATTTATGTTTTGACTGTGCTTTTATGGTCATCAAGGTCTATGTTTTATTGTATTCATTTTTAATATATGTTGTATACAGGGTGCCTTGATGTATGCGTTTTCTTTTTAAAACTCAGTGCAAACCTTACCTGGATTGGGCAACGAAATTACCCATTGTTGAATGTGTTTTCTTATGATCAACTCAATGCATTCATACCTTGATTGGGAAATGTTTCTACCTCGTCGATTTCACATTTTTATGCCAGCTTATTGTATAATTGCTCTCTGTATTCACCTATCCTTGTGCCAGTAATAACATCCCTTTACTCTGCGCATTGAATAATGGGACCATGAGTTTACCTGAAATTTGTGACTGCCATTGATTACATTGCCAACGTTTTATACAGTCTAGATAGCGCTAACCCTACGTGTTGATTTACACAGGAACATCTGGTGTTAATGGGAAGTGACCTATTTTTTTTTAGTAAACAGTGACCCACGAACTTCTTGGAGAGAAAATCGTGCATTTGATAGAGTTTCGTTATTTAATGAGAAAAAAAATTATTTTCATTTGATGTTGTGGATGAGAGTGATTGGTTGCTATGTTTTGGATGTGTAAGTGGTTGGGTAATTTATTGCGTTGTATGACTGTTAGCAGCAGTGTTTTTGTACACCTCTTATGACTATGAATTTGATCTTCATACAATGAATCTCTATAGTGATTTTTTATATAGCTTGTCCATCTATGGTAGCGAGTTTTATTTTGTTAAGGAAAGTCCTTTTTACCCGTGATTTCCCTAAATATCTTACAGACAACGATACTGTCTTAAACAACAATTGATCCTTCAGACAATGATTGATGGTTGACAACAATTTTCTGGTGTATGGATGCAACCTTAATACATTTGACAGTGAAGTTAGTAACACTTGCATTCTATAGATCTGATAGCTAAGTTAAAACATTTGTGTTTAACCTGTCACCATGCTTATTAATATTAATAATTGTGGTGTGTATATTGGCGGGGAGTTTAATAATAATTATGTTAAATCAATTTCAATCTATCCTTGCACTTAAACCACTCAAAATTTAAGCTTAGTGGTTCACAACTGTTAGACAACTATTCTTCATTCCGATAGCAATAAATGTTGACATCGATTTACTGATTGGTAGCATTTTACAGACAATTTTTAATTCTGAATGTAGTGGACAACCTGTAATATGTGAAGTGTTAGTCTTAGTTGTAATTGTATAATTTACACAGTAAATTTTAGACAACATTAATATAATTGGTATTTCCTTTACACAACGATAGCCTACCTTTTGATGACAAATGATTGGTCGATAGCATTTTTATATAGATACAATAACTCCTTTATTTAGACAGTAATTATAGTGTTTTTTCTCATCTTTTCTTTCATTGCCAAGTTGTGAATTATGTGACAACAACTTACATGCCAACAATCTATTGGAATGATAAGTCACAACAATTACTTGTAATGGATGTTTTGTTATGTGAATAACTTGGTTTTTAGTGGCACTAAATCTTTTTCGTTGGTGTACAACTCGACTCCTAAAATATAGCAACTTCATAAGATAGCCTTCTAGTTTCAGTTTTAAAGGGAAACAATTTTTACTTATCTAACATTGGGAAGTGGAATAGTTGCAATGAACTATGGTGTAATAATAATATTTTAATATGTACAGATTGATTTTGTTGCGCAAGGAAATTATTGTTCGTATGAAAGTCATAGTCGTCTTGTTGACTTCTCGATTGGGTGCTAGGGTTAGTCGTCAGGGGTTAGATACTTAACTTAATCCCCAAGCACGTTGAATTTAGCTTGTGTTGAGTTTATAGTTATGTTGTTGTGCCATGGTTGTTGTCCCGCCTATCACCTGGCGACGACATGATTTGTGATGAGGGGATCATTACGTTCCCTAATTGATAGAGGCGAATGATGACTTGGTCGGAGTCTGTGCTACCCTTTGTGGGTGTTGTGTCCGTTGTAGTTGTTGATGGTACTTGGTTTGTAATGCCTTAGCGTGGTTTGGTTATGCACGTCATAGATTTTTCCAGTTATTGGTCGTCAATTCATTGTGTCGGGATTGTGGGCGTTTTCCTTTAACTTGTAGGAATTGTCTTGCTTGTGTCAGGCATGTAGTTGTTGTATTGTCCTTGTGTCATATGCTCGTATACTAGCATTATGTGCTATTGTGTGGGGTCATTGGTTGTCTATTTCCTGAGTGTGTATGTTGTGTTCGTTGTCAGGTTGTATGGTTAACTGTTGTTGTCGCTACCTTCCTGCCTAAAAACACAAAAAAAAATGCACTTTTTCTTCGCTTGTAATCATAATGATTGGGGTGGTAACAGTATATCACTCATTCATTCTATTCATATTTATTAGCTCATTGGATTAGTGTGAGTATATTTTCTTATTCTTCCATATTGAATCTCTCATACTTTTCTTGATAAGCTTTTTTTGTATTAGTTTTAGCTAGGTCTCCTGTGCAGGTTTCCATGAACCATTGACAAACGCTTATGTTACATTCTTCTTGATATGAATTGTATCAAACAAATGAGCTATTATTAGCTCCTCGTAGTAGGGAAACCTCATGAATTTAGTGGGATAACATTTCATTCCTCGTGGAAGCCCATTATAAATACCTTCACGATGGCGGCCTTGATGAAGAATAAAATAAATCACAACAATAATTATCGAATACAGTAAAATAAATTCAATAATTAAAATAAAAATCCAAAACATTACATAGATGATACATAAAGAAATTACATACTTTGACTATTTTTTTTATATTCCAACCTCCATAGTTGAGATGTCATTCTATGTGGTTTTAATCCAATCTCTTCTTTCCCATTGAAAATATGTTTTTCAATATTAAAATACCTATGGTTCTTAGGGAGGAAGTGCCTATACTCATCAAACACCATCTTTCCTAAAATATTTGAATGATGATACTTCATCTTAGGACCAGAAACTGGACATGAAAATTTACCCTATGTTTGAAGACCTGCAACCGATGGATTAATGTCAATTATACGATGGGATTATTTTAAAAACATGAATGATATATTTAAATAATTATATAGTATTAAAGTGAAACATAATTTTACATACCACAAAGATTTGTTAGTCCTCGAACATCATGAAATGTCCATACAAGTATTCCAAGGAATTGAAATTTATTCTTCCCAATTGGTTTACAGATGTCATACATAGTGATGTCAGCCCATAGTTTTAGTTACATTCATATATTTAACTTAGTACTTACCTAAATGTTTGAAATTACACATAGTTACTACCATGATATGTATATATAATTAAATAAATAAATAAACATATTATGCAAAAAATGAAACAAATGAAAATGTTACATTGGAAAAATTAATGTAAACAAATACCTCGAACAATCATTGTCAACATTATGTGCTCCCTCTTTATTGACATACAAGGAGGAATTCTATTGTTGATATAAAAAATAGGCCACACTGAGTAAATATACCCAAGCTATCTGAATGTATTAACACCATCAGATGCCAATGAAAGCCTAACATTACAAGGTTCATCTTTAAATTCTGCCCATTTTTCCTCAATTTCCCTAAATGCATAACCATCTGCAGGAATTCGATGAACACCATATCCACTTATGATCCTTTCATGGTAATCCATAAACTATACTATGTTTTCATACCTAAACAATCATTGCAAATGTGGAATTATGGGAATATGATGAAGAACCTTTCGAGGTGCCCCTTTTGTTACTAGATTAGTTCAATATCTAGTGATATGACATTGCAAACATTATGTTTTTGACACATATTTTCCATAATATATAATATGATCATTAGGAAATGCATATTTGGGTTGATACTCTACTCCAATGTCCTTCATAATGGCATGTAAATATTGATATGTGTGAGGTAAAATATTTGATGATGATAATAGAAATTCACCTAACAATCTACAACAAAAAAAATAACTAGTTAATGTAAATGATATTAATCATAAATATTGCATTATTATCTTACACATTGATTAACACTAAAACAAAAGAGACAAAAATCAACCTTTATGTATATGTGATGAAATATTATTTACACATTAATTAACACTCAAAACAAAAGGAGACAAAAAATCAACCTCATGTGTATATGTGATGAAATATATTACATACCATTAGGATCTATGGCATATAAGTGTTCGACAAATGATTCATAACATTTAAGTTCACCAACAACAATGTAGCAGAGAGAATATTTTCTCTTGAGCCTTTATAAAGTCGTTTATTTTCCTTTTCTATCATAGGTTCATCATAAATACCATCATTGTCCCCATCCTCATCCGACTAAGAAAAAAATATTGGATCATTTGATTTGTCCCATCATCTTGAGCTATGTTATTATTTTAATCTTCTTCCATGGGATCATTAACTTGATCTTCATTATTTTCTTCATGTTCCTTGGCTTGTACAACATCATTTATACTACTACTTGGTGCATTCTGCAAAAGGTTAGGGGGAAATTCTAACTTTATAATTACAAACAATCATGCAAAATTAGTCTGTATAACAAATATTAAAACAATATAAAAATTTATAAATACAATCAATATAAAGACAAATAATGAATATATAGCTAATTACTACAAGACGATATTCATTCAATCCCCCGTCAATGTGCCCATATCTCCTACAATGCATTTTAGTTGGTGCTATTAAAATTCTTATGGGACGTGCAATACAATATATTTTGCAAGGGAAATAACATTTACCGTCACCCTTTTCATCCTCTTTACTTTTTTTCTCACCTCTAATATTTTCTAACATTCTTCCCCCAAAAAATAGAATGATGATTATCTTATAAAATTGAGTGGTACAATAGAATATCTATTATCTTTTTCTAATATAATTGACATATAAAAATAAAAATGTTTTTCACATGACAAGAACACCTTATAATCTTTTTGAACCATCGTCGTTATAGAAAAACTATCCCAACATATCTGAAATGAAATGTATTTATAATTTTTTGTTTGTCGAAATTCTGACGATAGTTGACCAAGTCAATGTTGACTTTTTCAAATAGTGGGTGATCGTTTGAAGAGAGAAATGGTTATAAATAGTATCATTGGTATTGATATGAATATATAGGTTCGTAAAAATAAGGACACCTTTTCCTAGATGTCACAAGTCCGACGAATTCGGGTGGGATTGAAAAAAAAAATGAAAAATTGAAATATTTATCTTGTATTTTTCGACAGTATGACCAATTTTTCTGTACCGTCGGAAATAGTTCGTTGGATTTTTTTGAATATCTAGTAGTGTCAAAATATGGAACAGAAAATTTCATCAATGTATCATCGATGAAGGGGAGTATACATGTATTATGTTCAAAACTATATGGAAATATCTTGGATCACCCGAGTTGGTCCCATCGGCCATTACTCTTCAAGCGTATGATGGTTGCCCATCCCAACTTGAAGGCCTATGCCAAAATGTTGCAATGTAAATAAGGGGGTGTTGACCAAAATTTGGTCATCTATATTTTCCCACTCTTGGATTCATAAAATCCTTGATATCAAAAGAAGATTTTTTTTTAAATTTTATAAGTTCACTCTGCAACCCTCAGTCTCATCTTCATCATGCACTTTTCAGATCAGAAATTCATTTTTGTACGCCTAAGTTATTCAAGATATGGTCTAAAGGTCCAAAGGAGAGATTATGAAGAATTTTTTCTAAGTATCATGTTCTCCTCTCCATTTTCGAATTATGAAGTACTCTCATCACTTATTTCCTTCACCTTCCATCTCCACATTTAACCATTTTTTTTTCACCAATCTTTTCCATATGCTCCACTAGTCTCTACACTTAGAAATTTTTGGGACTCTTCCTTCATCTTCTCATCGGGTTCTCATGTTGGCAGACTCATACATTCCCTAATCTTGTCACACTCCCTCACTTTCCAACCCGCTATCGACATATTACACTCTCTACCCCTGACATCTACATTTCCCCCCCTACCTCTATTCTCATTCAAAACTTTAACACTTACAATTGTTTATGAATTCACTGGTTGGCGGGCATCCATTTCCACACACTTTCTTATCTCATAAATATGTTTTAACACTTAGCCATTTTTTTAGTTTTGTAGGTTTGTGGGTTCGAGCCCTCATTCTCCATTTTATGTGACCTTCACTTTGCACCCCAAGTTCCGTGATCTACATTTCGACCATCATCCTTGTCCCGGGTGTCGAGCTCCAAAGTATTTGATTCCTCTTGCATGCGAATTCGATCGACCATTCCTACACACTTTGTATATTTTTGATCATTTATGAAACCATGGGTTCACAGGTTATTGGGTTGGCGGGTTCATGAAAATTTTATACTTGAATTCTCTTTGGTCTATCCCCCCAGTCTAAAAACTACCATGTTGACTTTTTCTACCCACAATTTTCCCTTCTCCCCTCTCGTCCCATCTCCCATACTTAGCCAAATTCTCAAAGCTATTATAGGGCATGAAAACTAGTGATTGAGAATATGAAACATGGAAATGAATAAGATCATGACACGTGACAAGGAATGAGGTCATGACACATGGAAACTCAACATTGGAGACACGTGGAAACATATAATTTGTGACATACATTAGCATATTATTGGTTATATTTGGAATCTAATGAGTTTCTAAAACATGGGATATGAATTGAGAGTGACTCAGTGATGACTCAGTCCTGACAGGGCATGAAGTGGATGATGATGGGATTCCAAAAAATTATTGTTTTATTCAACAACTTTCCAAGGTCCGAATCCTCAAAGATCCATAATTTCTTCTCTTCTCTTATTTCTTGCTAAGTGTATCAAACACTTAGTATTATATATCATGAAGAATATAATATACCAATGTGTTTGGGATAGACTTTTAAACCAAAATGTCAAACTTTATGAAGGGAAGCACGGAATTCATCCAAGGGCCCACATTTTCCCATCAGTTTTGATCGACGGTGGCTAAGTGTTGATCTTGTGGAGGCCATAACTTGAGCTATGGGTGTCGAAATAACACAAATTGTATACCGTTGGAAAGGTATTTCAACTTAGAATATGGTGGTATAGGTTTTAAGTGCTGAAAATTGATACATTTTTCTCATAAATTAAAATATCAGTCAGATTCATTTTTAATGGGCCTGTGTGGCAACTCAACTTCATGACCTCATATCTTGAGATTCGTGTGACGGATTTGTGCAAACTTTATATAGTTTTAAATATAAGATGATGAATATCACATAAGAATTGATTTACAAGGATAAAAAATTGATTATCATTCCCATAGAATTAAAACATAGTCCTCCTATTTTAAATGGGAAATTAATTAAATTGTGAAAAGGAAAGTTTATTTAAAAACTTTTATTAAAAAGGGAAAGGGACCCATTTTAGATATGTATATATTCATGATATAATATAATTAATGATGAATTAATGAGGCATTAATTAAATGGAATTTTTTATGTGGCGACCCCTCTGTTATGACAACAAATGGCAATGTACAAAAGGTTAAAAAACAAAATTGCATTAGGAAATTAAAATAGTCACAAAATAATTAATAGCATATCCAACGACACACCATCATAATTAATAACTAATCTCATCAACACATTAACATAATTCATAGAGACACATCATATGTTAATCAATACATAAGAAATTTCATAATGTTCATCTGAAGGCCACATCATTATCAATAAATCAACATAATCATAAGGAAAGTACCCTACCAACCTATCCTACATGGTTAGGACCTCCAAGACACATAAGAAATGCTCAAGTCTAGGATTCATCTAATTGATTTTGACCATTTAAGGTCTCAGGACTGGTGATTGTTTTGAGGAACAAGGAGGTATCTAATTCCCCCAATCCATTCATAAACCATAAATAAACTTAGATTAATAAATCATACTTAATAATCAATTATTCATGGTGCCTCAGTAATCCACTATATTGAATCAATCCTTAAGCAACAAAGAGTGTAAATGAGTAAGAGGCTATTACATAAAGAATAATAAAGACAAAAGACCATAAATACAATATTAGCCTCATGTAGCTCAACTATGCACCTTCATATTAAGGAATATCTTCTAAGGATATGTAAGTAATTCAAAATATAAAAATACATATTCAATTATAAGAACCACAAGAAGATCAATCTTCTTAAGAAATACATTAAAATAAAATGCTACTTTTCATTATGTATCAATTTTTATAAAGAAAATAAAAAACAACATAAAGCAATTAATAAGAATTCGACAGCTTACACATCCATTTAAAAGAACTAAGAGGATCAATCATAACAAGAAATATGGACAGATTCCAAGGTTACCTTACATTCCCATTGCAAATAAACTATAATAAGTTCAGCCCATAATTAAGAATTAGATAAGATAGTTTACATGCTATCTTGCATATCCATATATAAGGATAATTAAAGAAGATCAAGTTTTTTTTAACAATAAACTAAATAACACAAGATGATTTATAAATCCATTTTAAAAGAACTAAAGGAATACCACTTCTTATTCAACCATAAATAAGAATGCAATTGCTATCTCAAAATTCATTAAAGAAGTTAAGAGAAGACCAATCTTGTGTTTAACAATTAATAGATAATTAGATGCCAAATTACATCTCTGAGTAAAGAAAAAAAATAAGGATTTCCAAAATTTATTCCAACCCTTGAAACAGTGTGCATAACAATTTGACATTCAATCCAAACCTTAATCCATCCCTCAATCTAGCACTAAATTATGGTAACTTAAATTAAACTCCACAAACAGCGAGCAGAGGATTCAAAAGTGACAGGAATTGCAAGCTGATAAAGGAAGAGTGATGCAGGAGCATCTCTCCACGTCAGCCAGCCATCCCACATCAGTGCATGCATTCAATGGGAAGAGGCACAACCTCATTTCAAATTTGAAATTGAATGTAATTAATGTTGTAGGTTGTTGAGCCATGGAGCCATGCCTTTGCGTAGGCATTAGAGTAGATAGCCTTGAATGTTTTGTAAGGCTGAGATCTAGATTTGATTCTGGACTAGACAGCCCATTCAGTGTAATTGAATAGGGTAGGTAGATTGGAGGGAAGAGCTCAAAGAGCCCCCTCATGTAAAAGATAGAGAGACCTTCTTTGTATTATCATATAGGAAGTTGGAAAATAGAGAGAGTAGAGAAGGAGCCGAGACTCTGTTAAAGTTCGTGCTCAAAACACCTTTGCAAAGAGGATTTTTTTTTTATTAATACAAACCAGAGCAGTTTTTCCTGCATATTGTCTGTGTTATGTGAATGTCTTTATGTGTTCTTTATATGTTGTAGATATATGTTGTAGGTATGCATTTGCAGGGACTATTTGATTTCATGGCTAGAGGTATTTGAGGCTTCACACCAGGAGGGTGTGACAGAACGCTGCGGGTTCTGATAGTCGTGCACAGAGGGTGCATTTCTGAATTCCGCGGGTTCAGACAAAGGCATGCCAGGAGGGAAGAGTGGTTGAAATTATTGGCTCAGAGGAAGACCTCAAGGTTGTTGAATACCTTGGAGGTAAGACTGTGTATAGGAAGAAATAGTAAGGAGACAAAATCTCTGAGGAGTTTTGTAAAGATCTGCCAAGTGGGCATTAAGCAGGTGCATAGAGTGCACAGGAGAGGGCAGAACTGTTGGATGTTCTGTGAGAAGACACTCTGCCAGGTGGGCATTGAGTAGATGTTCAGATAGGCACAGAGAGAACTCTTTGAGTTCTGGATTTGAAGAAGATTCTAAGGAGAAGGATCTTCATAGGGTTGTTGAACACCCTGCAGACTCAGCAAGAGGTTGCTTGAGCTAAGGAGTGCCAAGAGGGTGTCAAATTCTCCATCTGGAGGAGAAGGAAAACGGATTGAGTTCCTTAGAAGGTCTAGGCCAAGGAGAAGCTCAGAAGAGATAACATTGAGTTAGTGTGCAAAGACTCTGCAAGGAGCATAGAAGTCAAGAGTCCTTTGAGGATTCGAAAGGAGAAGCTCAGGAGGGATAGCGTCTTCGAATATGCAATCAAGACTCAAGGTCGTAGAGCTCACAAGATAAAAGAGAAAAGGTGGAGGCCTTTTTCACTTGGAGAATTCTTCCAATTCTGGGAAGAACGCGCACAAGCCCAAGAGGAGCACAACTGTTGTCGAATTAGCCAGAGAGATCTGGATCGTTGAAGTTTCCACGTCCAGGAAGTAGTGGAGGAGTGTGCAGGTCAAAAAATATTCTGAGCCATTGGATCTTGTTCAGAATAGCTAAAAGCCGTTAGATCTGTCGAGAGCTACATGAGGTTTAATCCCTCACGCACAGAGTAGAGGTCATGAAAGTCCCGAAAGAGTGAAAGGATCAAGATTTCAAACTTCAAAATTTCAGAGGCCCCGAGGACAAGAGGTCGGGACACTCCATGGTGAAAGTCTCGAAATAGATATGGACCGTCCAATTGAGAAGGAAATTTGTTGCGAGATCACCCACATCGGGGATTCAGACATCAAGAAACAAAAGAGGAAGGAGTCTTTCGACTTCGCACCTAGCGAAGTCCCAAAATGACGAGGACCATTCATCTGAGAGAGGACACATGGAAACAATCCAAGATTTTGGGAAATTTTCGAAAGGAAGAGTCCATCAGGATTTCGAATATCAGGGAATTTGAGAGTTTTGTTGACAAGAGGTCTGGTTCTCGTATTGACAAGTCCCGAAAGGAAATAAGACTGTGGTCTTATGAGAAGTGGTCATACGGGACAAGGCATAGCCTAGGGGGCTAATTTTTTATTGAAGCCTTATCGATATTTCGGGTATCGACATTTCCGAAGATCAAGGGGACAGAGGTTCTCGACGTCAGAACTTTGTGAGTCCCGAAACCCAAAATTCATGGTTGTGTACAGAAGACCGTGAGCAAGGAAGAAGGACCTGTGGATCGAAAATTTGATATTCTATCAGGGAATCAAAAGAGTCACTTCGGCTTAGGGGAAGGTTTTTGAACGATCCTTAGACCGGGAGGTCAGGCGCAAGACCTACTGAGGTAGGCGTGTTGTCATCATCAAGTGGTATCAAAGCTTGTTTCTATTTTTATATCTCAGACAGAAGAAGCAGGAGGAGAAAGAGCACTCTAATACACACAGTAGTGGTATTAGAGCTTGAATCTTGTCTGTAGATTTCAGGAAAGGGAAGCGAAGAGAAGGAAAAGGAAGACAGAGTGTTGGAGACTCTGTGATGATTGTTTGCAGGTAGGCAACAATCAAGAAGACAGTTAGGAGGAATGTAGGAGAAGATGAAGCACTCAGGGGTGCAAAGTGACAGCAGTATATTTTCTAGGAGGGAAGATAGACAACAAGATGGCTATTGAAGTTCGTAGATATGATGGAAGGAAAGACCCAGAGCTAATGAGAAGATCTGAAATAGATGAAGAGCTCGCTAATCTAAGGGAAGAAATGGAAAAGCTTTCATTTTGGATGCAGCAGAATGCTAAGTCGAGATGGGTATATGAATGGCCCATGAGGAAGCCAAAAGCAAAATGGTTAGTCAAGGAGTTGATGGCTAGAAGACATCATAGGCTGTTAAGAGGATGGTTGAGGCATGTTGAAAACCTCGAAAGACCTGAGGAGATGGTTTAGGTATGTGAACAAGAGACTGGGAGAAACCTTGATAGTGAGGATGAATTGGGATCAGCTGAATATCTCAAGGACTGCCAAGAAGATAGCCAGGAAATTCCCAGTTACTAGGAGGGAAAAGATTTGAGGTCATTGCGGGATATCACAGACTGTCATGAAGACAATTAGGAAATTTCACATTGCCAGGAGGGAAATGAAAAGAGGTCACTGCGGGATCTCATAGACTGCCAGGAGGGCAATAGGAAAATCCCAATTTGCCAGGTGGGCATGGGAGAAGAAATGGGACTGTTTGAGAGTCTCATTAAATCAAAGGTGATTTTAGATCAGCCCGAGGAGTTGACAAAGAATATGATCTTAGAGATGGATTTGGATCAGTAGATGCAGCTAACAAAGAAGTAAGATCAGAGAAATCTTCTAATTATTGGAGGAATTGAAATATTCCTACCACTTAGAGCAGAGGAGGCAGAAATCTATGTTGCAGATGAAGCAACAACAATAGTAGAAAGACAGCCAACTATGACTGTCAAAGAAGAGTTGGATCAAACATTGGAGGCTACCCAAACAGAGGAAGATGAGCATTCTGAGGAGTGGCTCAATATTTTCAGCCAGGAAGTTGAAAAGACTGCAACATTGGAGTTTGCATAAGCAGAAGAAGAAGAGGTAGACAACATGAGCTTTGTTGATCTGTGTGAAAAAATTGAACCCCTGGAGAGAAGGGTGATAGTGCATATCTTTCACATCCAACAAGTGAGGTTGGAAGTAGATTAAGGAGATGACATGGGAGATCATGATGATCTACCCATCTGTAGAAAGAAAATGCAGCTGAGGAGACTACCTAAAGAAAGCCAGCCACTGGAGAAGCTGGATGAAGTGATTGAGAAGATCAGGAGGCTAATGGTAGAGTTAGCAGAGACTACCAACAAGGAGAATCTGGGTAGAAAAGTAGCAACATCAACAACACAGTAGAAGAAACAACAGTAGGGAGATAGAGAAAATGATCAGCTCTAGAAATTTGTTTGGGATCCAAGAGGATTTCAACAGCTGATATGGGAAGCTCATGAGCATGATCTCATGAATTTTGTAGCTGAGGAGTATGATGTAGGAGCATCTCTCCACGTCATCCAGCTAGCCAGCCAACCCACGTCAGTGCACACATTCAATGGGAAGAGGCACAACCTCATTTCAAATTTCAAATTGAATGTAATTAATGTTGTAGGCTGTTGAGCCATGGAGACGTGCCTTTGTGCAAGCATTAGAGTATATAGCCTTGAATTTTTTGTAAGGCTAAGATCTAGATCTGATTCTGGACTAGACAGCCCATTCAGTGTAATTGAATAGGGTAGGTAGATTGGAGGGAAGAGCTCAAAGAGCCCCCTCATGTAAAATATCGAGAGACCTTCTTTGTATTATCAGATAGGAAGTTGGAAAATAGAGAGAGTAGATAAGGATTCGAGACTCTGTTAAAGTTCGTGCTCAGAACACCTTTGGAAAGAAGCATTTTTTTTTATTAATACAAACCAGAGCAGTTTTTCCTGCATATTGTCTATGTTATGTGAATGTCTTTATGTGTTCTTTATATGTTGTAGATATATGTTGTAGGTATGCATTTGCAGGGATTGTTTGATTTCAGGGCTAGAGGTCTTTGAGGCTTCACACCAGGAGGGTGTGACAGAACACTGTGGGTTCTGATAGCCGTGCACAGAGGGTGCATTTCTGAATTCTGCATGTTCAGACAAAGGCGTGCCAGGAGGGAATAGTAGCTGAAATAATTTTCTCATAGGAAGACCTCAAGGTTGTTGAATAACTTGGAGGTAATACTGTGTATAGGAAGACACAGTAAGGAGACAGAATATCTGAGGAGTTCTGTAAAGCTCTGCCAAGTGGGCATTGAGCAGGTGCATAGAGTGCACAGGAGAGAGCAGAACTACTAGATGTTATGTGAGAAGACACTCTGTCAGGTGGGAATTGAGTAGATGTGCAGATAGGCACAGAGAGAACTCTTTGAGTTCTGGATTTGAAGAAGAGTCCAAGGAGAAGGATCTTCACAGGGTTGTTGAACACCCTGCAGACTCAGCAAGAGGTTTCTTGAGGTAAGGAGTTCTAGGAGGGTGTCAAATTCTCCATCTAAAGGAGAAGGAAAAAGGATTGAGTTCGTTAGAAGGTCTGGGCCGAGGAGAATCTTAGAAGAGATAGCACTGAGTTAGTGTGCAGAGACTCTGCAAGGAGCGCAAAAGTCAAGAGTCCTTTGAGGATTCGAAAGGAGAAGCTCAGGAGGGACAACGTATTCGAATACGCAATCGAGACTCAAGGCCATAGAGATTGTAGGATAAAAGAGAAAAGGTGGAGGCCATTTGCACTTGGATACTTCTTCCAAGTCCGAGAAGAATGTGCACAAGCCCAGGAGGAGCACAACTATCGTCAAATTAGACAGAGAGATCTGGACCATTGAAGTTTCCACGTCCAAGAAGCAGTGGAGGAGTGCGTAGGACAGAAGAGATTATGAGCCGTTGGATCTCATTCAAAACAGTCGATAGCCATTAGATCTGTCGAGAGCTACACGAGTTTTAAACCCTCGTGCATGAGTAGCAGACATGAAAGTCCCAAAAGAGTGAAAGGATCAAGATTTCAGACTTCAGAATTTTGGAGGTCTCGAGGACAAGAGGTCATGAAACTCCATGGTGAAAGTCATGAAATATATTTGGACTGTCCAATTGAGAAGGACACGTGTTGCGAGATCACCCACATCGGGGATTCAGACATCGGGAAATAGAAGAGGAAGGAGTCTTTCGAATTCGCACCTGGTGAAGTCCTGAAACAACGAGGACCGTCCATCTGAGGGAGGACACATGGTAGCAATCCAGGATTTTTGGAAATTCCAAAAGGAAAGAGTCCATCGGGATTTCAGATATCAGTGAATTCGGGAGTTCCGTTAACAAGAGGTCGGGCTCTCATATTGACAACTCCCGAAAGGAAATAAGACTGTGGTATTATGAGAAGTGGTCATATGGGCCAAGGCATAGCCCAGGGGGCTAATTGTTGATTGAAGCCTTATCAGCATTTTGGGATCGGCATTTTGGGAGATCAAGGCGACAGAGGTTCTCGACATCAGAACTTTGTGAGTCCCGAAACTCGAAATTCATGGTCATGTACAGAAGACTGTGAGCAAGGAAGAAGGACATGTGGATCGGAAATTTGATATTCTATCAGGGAATCAAAAGAGCCGCTTCGGCTTAGGGGAAGGTTTTTGAACGATCCTTAGTCCGGGAGGTCAGGCGCGGGACCTGCTGAGGTAGGTGTGTTGTCGTCATCAAAGAGGTTCAAGGCACAAGAGGAAATCATTCAAGATGACCAAGGCTAAGAAAAAGAACCCAGGAAAAGAAAATTTGGGATTGAAACAAAGGAACTAACCAAGACAATTTGATATTAGTAAGAACAATTTAAAGATATATCAAGATGTGACTTCAAGCTTGCACTACGAATTGATTCCACTTAATAAAATCAATACAAAAATCTCCCTACCAACAGAAAAAAAAATAAAAGTTCATAGTTCTCAAACCAAAATGAGTAGCGAATCTATATTTCTTTTTGAATCAGAAATTATATTTAGAACTATACAAAACATTGTAAATATAAATATAATTCAGAAATTAAAACACGAATAAGGGTTTGTAAGTGTCAATAAATTCATTAGAGTTTTTCCCAACCCAACTCAAACAAAAGGCCATAAAGAACAAATTTATGAAATATATTTGTACACCTCAATATAGTCATTAAATAGATGCACAGTCCCAACCGACACTCAATCCGGTCCTGGATATGACACCTAATCCAACCCCTATTTTGACCCCTATTCTGACCCTTGATACAAAACTAATTTTAAAAAAAAAATCGAATTTAAAATTGCAGGTAGCAAAAACGAAAAATCTTAATGGATGGACAACAATTAATACTGAGTTCCTCATTTTATGTAGAAATGTGCAGGTAGGCTCAACTCTCAATAAGATTTAAGGGAGTAATCAACTTTTGATGTAGAGAAAATAAAATAAATAAACAACAAACAAACATTTGGGTTGTTCATTAGTTGGGAAGCACCCAAATTGACATACCAATCATCAATAAATATCAAACGCAATGTGTTACGGGAAGAGCCATGGTCCAAAATTCCAGGCCCACAAACCAAGAAGAGGAGAGTGCACACGAAAAAATGAAGTGCACAAGAAAAATGAAAATCTGGGCTTTTTTTAAATGGGCGTCATACTCCATTACTGGTTATAATATAACATAAAGAGATTATACCAATCTCATGCAACCACATCGAAAATTCTAGGACAATACAAAGTTAATAATCAAACTGATCTACTCAATCGAGGGGGTAGCATACAATAATACTTGTTGGGTCAGTTGATTGTTTAGATAATAATTTTAAAATTTTGACATGTGAATTCTAGATAGCGATTGAGATGACATTCGCTTTTCTTAGCATGTCTAAAAACAACAATTAATTCATTCGCAAATAACTCCATACAAAAATATTTCACATCAGGAAATCCATCATTGTCAAACACATACACGTTGTAATGTATTCACAATTATCAAGGCTACAATTTTTAATTCCTATTTTGTGAAATGGTCCAATGAGAATATCACAACGAACTTTGTTCACTAGCGAAGAAGATAAAGTAAGAATTACAAATTCATATCCTTCATATGGAGGGAAAAATAAAATGACAAATCTCATATACAAGTAGAAAGTTCTAATCAGATTTCAATATATAATGGAATTCGCCTTAAACAATATTTACAATTTACCAAGAATTCACTCCTAGGATTCACCAAAACTAACAAGGAGCTTGCCAATTCTATATCAGAATCCATTACAACTTACAATAGTTTTTAAAACTTTATATACAAATAAAATTAATACATTTTTTGAAATAAAACCCCATGTATATGTAATCCAAACTATTACATTCAACTCAGATAATAAATACCGTAACAACACACGTCGAAGCCGAAGATGTTCTTCTGCGATTGCCCTCCTTCTGATCTTTTTCCTACTGATTGTTGAGACTTCATTGTTACCTCCCAACCAACACTAGGGGTAATCTTATTCCCCCTTATCCCTCTGAGCTGCAAAGCGGCCATGCACACAAAACCAAAAAATACTCTAGCTTCGAGCTTGCCTCGCAAGGTAGAGCCACCACTCTATCTCAAGCTGGGTATCCCAACTCTCACAAGTAAAACGAGTCAAAAATTCTGCAGCATAACCTTACCCATAACCCATGTGATCCATTTCCCCTCCTTTCCATTTTCTTTATAGGAGTTTCCTTAATGACAACTCCCCACTTGAATAATTAATTCAATTTTTAATTTAGATAAATTAGAATTATTTCCCCTTTACACTTGTCACTCTTTCCCCAAGTTGCATAACAAATTCCACATTATATTTTAATTAAACTCAATTTCCCTCACCCATCCTAAAAGCACTCCTTAAATCACTCTTAGTTGTCTCTTAATTCCCCTTATTTCCAATTACTGATTGATGCCTTACTAAATCTGAGTTGAGTTAAAATGGGATTCTTCTCTAGTTAGACTAGTGTTAACTAGACTATAGATACCTTTCTATGCGTACACCTTCTTTCATGTTTATTTCTTTCTTATTTTAAACAATCCCTTTTAATATTTTCTTACACATATGTGCCTTCAATCAAATCTTTAGGTTTATTTCATTTTACTTAATTCTTAAATTTATTTACCTCATTCCCATTTTGATTTAGTTAATAATTTAGTTTTAGTCTTCTCACCTAACTTAGACTTAGGATTAATTTTTTAATAGGCTTAGAATTTTACTTGGGATTTACAATTAATAATTTCAATCCTGAATTAATTAATTAAATACAGAAATGCTTAAAGATTTTACACGATTTGATTATTCGCTCAAGGCTTTCTAGGCCACCTAGATTCATTGACTCAAGGTTTATTTTTGTGACATGCCCTTCAAGACGCACTATGTGCTCCAAGGGTGCCACTCTCCTTTGACTGGTTTTGGTAGTTTTCCAACCCTTTGAGTCATCACTCCATTCGAGTGGCCTTGAGAGAGACTAAGGGATTCTAAGGAATAAGGACCATGCCTTATTGCACACCCCTTAGAAATATTCATGAGTGAATGTCTCAGTCTTCCATCACGACATAATGGACCTCTCAAACTAGGTAATCGTTAACCTACAATTCGATCCACGACGAGAGTACTAGTAGGATGTGACAGGGGCACTGCCACACCTCTCCCTCAATATCTGGTCTATGTGCATGGCCTCTTTTCTCCATCAACAAAATATTGTCAATGTTCCATATACAAAATCACACTATAATCGATCATATGTCACATATGCATAAATGCAATACTCAAAACAATAAAATCCACTCCCTGATTCAATCTGAAGTCCCATGAGGTCCCTTGATTCCATCGGAATCCACAATCTATCAAGTTTCCTGCACACTCAAGAAAAACTCATGAATATCATATGTCAATACATATATATAAATTAACATAAATCACAACCATCAACATCATCATAAAAATCCATAGGCGAAATATTTATCCATGTACTATAATCTAATCACTTACACGTAAGTGTCCTCAAAGAATAAGTTGATAACATGTGCTTGTAGGAGCGGGATGTTACATTTTTCAAGAAGAAACTTATATGGGCATTTCAAGAGAGGAAGAAAACCTTAACTACTCAAATAGTTAGAAAATATCTTCTTAAAAAGATAAGAGAGGCTTCATCAAATGGTCAAATAATCAAAATTGTTAGAGGGGAGAGACAAAATATCAGAGGAAGAATAAGGTACATCCATGGACACACAATCAAGCTTCTGATCAAAAGAAAGAAATCTCCATCTTCTCCCTTCTTTATATTCTTCTACACCACTTCTCATAGATTTATTCTTGAATCTCATAGGTGGGCAAAACGATGAGTTGTTGAGTGTTTTTCTTGTATTTTTCTACAGAATTTTCTTGTATGATCATGGAGTATTTGCATCCACATACATGGATTTCAATTTTGTGGTAATGAAGAAAATTTCTCATGAATAAACTCCAAAAAAAAATTCTTTGGGGTTGATCGTAATTGTATCTTGTAAATTTGAGTTTTACGTATGAGATATTTGAGGTTGACCTATCAATTTATTTTTTATTACTAATTGCAGTACTCTATCAAAATTATTTGAGATGATCAAATCATTCTCTCCTATTTCTCATGAAAAATATATGGATGTGTTTATATAGTATTAATAATATTGTGTGTTATGTTGATCACAATTTAATTATGATGTTGAAGCGCTCCTTCAATATTTTATTATTGTAAAAATAATTTTGCTACACATAAAGATCATATTGGATTATTGAAGAATCATTTTCATATAAATCCAAGAAATAAATATTTTGGGTTTTTTGCTTAGCACTCTCCCTAATCCAAGATATTCAAAAATATATCTTTTGGCCAAAGAGGAGAACCACCTCTCTAAAAATGAAGGGGGACTAATGTCTTCATGATGTTTTCGTTTCACTTCTAACAGATTCAAGCGTCAACATTTTTGGCGACCATACTGGGGATAGATTTATTTTCAAGATATTTGAGGAACCAAAAATATCCATGGCTCAAAGTTTTGAGAAGAAAATTCAATATTTGTTTTTCTTATTTTAAGCATGACTCACCTTTTTTGAAATTTCAAAAAGAAATGAGAAGCACCAAAGATTCAGGAGAATGAACTCCCTGGAAAATCCATTGAAAAAATTAAAAATGAAGGGTTTCATTCATGTCATAATGTTTCTTTATATTCTTCATCAATCCCATCAATGTCTTTGCAATACTTATAAAAAGAGATAAATACTCAAATAAGGAGGCAATTTCATAATACCCCTTTAAATCTACCAGAAATAGACTTTCAAATGCCAAGTATTATTATTGAAATTTTTTCTACATTCTTTGGGGATGCTTCAGACGATGCAGAGAAACACTTGATTAATTTTAAAGGTACATGTTATGATTTCAACCTCACTGAATACAATGTTACATGTATATTATTCCTACTAACTCTATGAGAGGATGCTCTTGAATGGTATAGTTCATTAATGCCTAACTCCATTACTAGTTGGGATGTGTTAGAAGATTCATTTGCAAAAACGTTCATCCCAAAAGTGTTTTCATATGTTTTTATATATTTAAATGTTGTTTCCCACCCATCCTCTCGAATATGGAAGCAAGATAATGAAGTCACCAATTTTAAAGAAGAATATAATCAAAGAGTGGATGAAATTTCTAAGTCAAGTCATGTTGCTGAAAAGGAAGATGAAAATTCCAAAGTATGAGAAGAAAATTGTATTCTCCTATATACTCCATATGAAGACATTTCAAGCAACAAATTTGAAAATGAATTTGAGGAGCCTCCACCAAATATACAAGAACATTTCAACCTTGTAACAGATGATGAAACATCACAAGAGAACTTGCAGAAAGAAGAATTGATGGAAGAAATGAATCTTGAGAAGAATGATGAGAAAGATCACCTTTTCATGAAAGAAGAGTCTTTTCAAGAGATTTTTGATGAATCAAGAATCTTGGAAGTGGTTGTAAATAAAGAAAATGATGAATGCATTCTTTTGTCGAAAACTCCTCAGCCAAGAATTGATTTTATTGAATTATGGTTCCAGAGCATTTTTGGCCAAACAACACAAACAAATCTTCACCAAACTAGGTATATTTTTTCTTCAAAACATATTGAGAGTGAACTTGACTCATTGGTACAAGTACCAACATATCTCATAATTTTGGAGTTCATTACACAAATCAGATCAATGGTTGAATGGATCCATTAGAAACCTGTCTATACCTAAGGTGCCCCATTATTTCAAGTAAGTTAGGGTAGGTATATCATGTATGTATATATTTTGTTTCTTTAGTTCATTTTTGCATAATAAGGCAGTCTTTGTATTGAAGTTTGAAGATAAATCCATGAAAGAAGAAGAATTATAAGAGTTCATTTTGAAGATGACTCCATAGCCCAATGGAGAAGGAAAATCATCTTGAGATTTTGGTGTTCTTAGTAGCCCACAAGGGGTCACTGTCCCGCAGTTGGAGCCAGTTGTTGACCAAAATTTGGTTATTTATATTTTTCCTCTCTTGGATTCATAAAATCCTTGATATCAAAAAAAGAAATTTTTTGAACTTTTATTTCACTTTGCAGCCCTCAGTCTCATCTTTGTCATGCACTTTTCAGATCAAAATTTTCTCTCCATATGCCTAAGTTATTCAAAATATGATCTAAAGGTATGAAGGATAGATTATGAAGAATTTTTTTAAGTATCATGTTCTCCTCTCCATTTTCGAATTATGAAGTACTCTCATCACTTATTTCCCTCACCTTCCATCAACACACTTAACCATTTTTTATTTTTTCATCACTCTTCTCCATGTGCTCCACTAGTCTCTACACTTAGACGCCTTTGGGAATCTTCCTTCATCTCCTCATTGGTTTCGGGGGTTTGCGGACTCATACATTCCCTCATATTCTCACACTCACTCACTTTCCAACCCGCTATCTACATATTACACTCTCTACCTCCGATGCCTACATTTCTCCCCTTACCTCCCTTCTCATTCAAAACTTTAACACTTATAATGTTTATGAATTCCTAGGTTCACAGGTTGGCGAGAATCCATTTCCACCAGTTGATTATCTCATAAGTTTTTTTTAACACTTAGCCATTTTTTCAGTTTCGCGAGTTCACAGGTTCGAGCCCTCATTCTCCATTTTCCATGACCTTCACTTTACACCCAAAATTTTGTGATCTACATTTCGAGAATCAACCTTGTTGTGGGTGCCAAGCTCCAAAGTACTTCATTCCTCTTGTATGTGAATCTTACCAATCGTTCCTCTACACTTAGTATATTTTTTATCATCTATACAACCGCAGGTTCGTGGGTTCCCATGTTGGCGGTTTCATGAACATTTTATGTTCAAATTGTCTCTTGTTTGTCCCTGCAATCTACAAACTACACCCTCAACTTCCTCTACCCACAATTTTCCCTCCTCCCCTCTTGTCCCATGTCCCATACTTATCCAAATTATCAAAGCTATACCAAGGCATGAAAACCATCGAATGAGAATATGACACATAGCAATGAATGAGGTCATGACACATGGAAACTCAACATTGGAGACGTGTGGAAACATACAATTTGCTACACATGGAGGAATATTATTGGTTATATTTAGAATCTAATGAATTTCTGACACATGGGATATAAATTGACAATGACTTAGTGAAGACTTAGTGATGACTGGGCATGAACTGGACGATGACGGGATTCCAAAAAATTATTGTTTTATTCAACAACTTTCGAAGAGCCAAATCCTGCAAGCTCCATAATTTCTTCTCTTCTCATGTTTCTTTCTAAGTATCAAACACTTAGTATTATATATCATGAAAAATATAATATACCAATGCATGTGGGATATACTTTGAAACCAAAAAGTCGAATTTTATGTTGGGACACTTGAAATTCATCCAAGGGCCCACATTTGCCCATCAATTTTTATCGACGGTCGTTGTGTGTTGATCTTGCAGAGGTCATAACTTGAGGTAATGGTGTTAGAATCACACAAAATTTATACCGTTGGAAAGGTATTTAGAAGTAGAAGATGGTGGTAGAGGTTTCAAGTTTTGAAATTTGATACATTTTTCTCAAAAATTAAAATATCAGTCAGCTTCATTTTTAATGGGCTTGTGTGACAACTCAACTTCACGACCTCATATCTTGAGATCCATGCGAAAGATTTGCACAAAAATTATATTGTTGGAAAGATAAGATGATGAAGATCACATCAGAAGTGATTTACATGGATAAAAATTTGATTATAATTACCAGAAAATTAAACCACAACCCTCCTATTTTAAATAGGAAATTAATTAAATTGTGAAAAAGAAAGTTTATTTAAAAACTTTTATTAAAAAGGGAAAGGGACCCATTTTAGATATCTATATATTGATGATATAATTTCATTAATGAGGAATTAATGAAGCACTAATTAAATGGAATGTTTCAATAAGAATCTTTTACGGGAATTTCAAGAGAGGAAGAAAACCCTAACTACTCAAGTAGTTAGAAAATCTCTTCTTAAAAAGAGAAGAGAGGTTTCATCAAATGGTAGAATAATAAGAATTGTCAGAGGGTAAGGGTAGAAGATTAGAGGAAGAAGAAGGTAAAACCATAGATACACAATCAAGCTTCTAATCAAAATAAATAAATCTCCATCTTCTCCATTATTTTTATTCTTCTACACCGCTTCTCATAGATTTATGCTTGAATCTCATAGTTGGGCACAAGGTTGAGTTGTTGAGTGTTTCTCTTGTATTATTATATGGAATTGTCTTGTATGATCATGGATTATTTGCAACCAGATACATGGCTGTAAATTGTTTTATAATGAAGAACATTTCTCATGAATAAACTCCACAGAGAATTGCTTCGGGGTTGATCTCAATTGTATCTTGTAACTTTGAGTTTTAAGTATGGTATATTTGAGGTTGACCTATCAATTTATCTGTTATTACTAATTGCAGTACTCTATTAAAATTATTTAAGATGATCAAATAATTCTCTCTTATTTCTCATGAAGAATATATGGATGCATTTATATATTATTAAGAAGATGGTGTTTGATGTTGATCACAATTTAATTATGATGTTGAAGCCCTCCTTCAATCTTTTCTTATTGTAAAGTGAATTTTGTTTCACATAAAGATCATATTGGGTTATTGATGAACCATTTTCATATAAATCCAAGCAACAAAGATTTGAGGTTTGTTTCCTATCACTCTCCCTAATCCAAGATATTCAAAGATATACATTTTAGCGAAAGAGGAGAACCACCTCTTTAAAAATGAAGGGGGACTAATCTCATCATGAAATTTCCATTTCAGTCCCGATGGATTCAAGTGTCAATAGGGGGAAAACGATTCTCAATGACATCAAATTCATCGATGCTAATTGGATTACAAAAACTTATTGGGATGAAGTTACATGTACACCATGCAAGTCATTTCCTCTTCCATATTTTTCACTATGCTCTTCCCTCATATTGGGAATATAGTCACCATTGACCATTTGACACCCTATGAACCCAATCAATCAGGGCACATAGAAAATGTCCTCCCTATCATCCAATGCATCTCTAACCTCTCACCAATTCTTGAGGTATGACCATGAATATTTCAAGATCCATCATTGATTGGATATTATCATGGAATTCCACCTAGACTCCCTACCATGAGCACAACTCAAATATGTGCAGTCACATCAGATGGTGTGGAGATCCTATATGACCCTTGTCTAGAAGGAACCTCACCCACATCCTCCATGGAGACATATACACTACAAATAAACCTTGAAGTGACTCCTTCCCCACCATGTTTGGAAGATTCCCCCCTTCAAGAGAACCATTCGATGACTGGGAAAACCCATATTTGGAAAAAATTCCCTCAGGACATCACCCAAATACTTTATTCTTTCCACCACTCAAGGTCACAACATATCAGGTTGTCACTACTCTCACCCTGCCAAAAATGATGATCACCATCTTAGTTTGGTATTTAGAGCCACCATATATGGTACTAGTTCCATCCCTCATGCCTCAACCAAAGGTGTTTCCCACATAATTAATGGTTCAAACACCAACTCCTCCAACTGGTCACACAGTTGGGGGAAATCCTAACAATCAAAAGGGCACCAAGAAGAAAAATGAGGTCACCCTCCCCTCCCAACCTCGGATGCAAACACCATGTGTCCTATGTGAAATAGTTGGACACACCACTAACTTGTTCCCTATTATTCCTAAATTATGCTATTTAATTCAACTTCCAAACACAACACACCATTACTTCCTACCCTATTAGTGGCACCCACAATTGTAGAACCTTCTTCATCTAAATAGGAAGATCTATGTACCAAACATGCATGTGTCATCTACTCACAATATGGCCATTATACCCACCATTGACCAAATCTACCTCAATTTTGGGAGACCCTCACAATAGTGCATCAAACATCATTTCCTCGTCCATCTCAAGCACCCCACATTTTCACTAACATTACTACACCATTATATCTCCTCGTCAGTAAATTAAAGGATGACATGTCCTTGTGCGTTATACCACCAAATGGACCATTTCACATACATGTGCCCTCTCATTATTGAATATCATATTCATTGCATGATTTATATTCAAAATATTTGAACAACCCTTCAAGCTTTAATTCCTCAACACCAAACCATGTTACTACCTCTAGGTTACCCCATTGACCCACTATCAAAACAAGAATCCATACCTATGTCCCCACCAACCATACATATACCATGATGGCCATAATACTTCACATCGAAGCCATATGATTTTCATGTAATTCATGTATGTGAGATTCATCCTCCCCACATCACCCATAATCCACATATGTGTATAGATATGTGGTTCACATTGTCTAGTGAAGTCCCTCCATCTCCTCCCGTGGGTCCACTTAACACGATAGAAAACAATAACCATTCATCCACATATTCTACTCCTTCCATAGATGACCACACCATTATCAATCAACCACATGACACCATCATGTCACCCCCATCCACTCATGCCTCTAAATATCCAATATTCAACTACAACCCCCACTTAGATGAGAACAATTTAGAAGACATGACAACGCCCAACTACCCTTATGTGTAGCCACTCTACCTTCAATTCTTCTTGTATTTTCCTAGTATTTTTAGCATTGTTTTCAAAAACTTTCCAATTCCATATGTTTGATCCTTTATCCTTGTTTTGGAAGATGAATTATCCATCCATTTACCACATCAAGTATGCCAATGGTGCTAGACTATGGACTTGGAATCTCACTTCAACAGCTTCCACCATTTACTCCCCTCACAATGTACTTCTCCACTCTAGTGGTATATGCCTCAGACCAACCACCAATAACCAAATTCAGTATTTCGTTGTAACTGGTCTCCTTGTAGAATCTAGTCACCTCTATATTCGTCACCTAAGCATCCTCCTATATTCCCATCTTGTCATCCTCTGGTTGAATAATGTGCATCGCATCTGTGATCCTTGTTTATTTCACAAATACCTACAAGCTATACTTTTGTCCCAGAATTTTGAATCCATCATATTCACACATATTCTTAGGAGTCTAAACCAAGTCACAGATAACATGGCTAATCAAGTCCTATATTGGAACCTATTACTTTAACATAAACATTCATTTTTCAACATAATTCATCCATCATCAACATCAAAATAAGAAACAAAACCATAACTATTATCAATGAATTTTCGTCTGCAAATGGTTACAGGAATCCAGCATCTTCAAACAGTTATGAGTCCACCCATGGATCAAAATTACCAAAAAAACATTTCCAAAAGGTCAAAAACTATACAACCAGTTATAAAATCAAGATTCACTATGACTACACAGGGCACGCGCGCACATGTACCATCAAGAAATGCAGGAAAAGTGCACATGCACACGATGCGCGACTATGGATGATAAAAGCCACGCACACCTGAGAACGATGCATTTATGATGTTGGTCAGCCTCCCACTCACTTCTGTTTCATCTTCCAAGTCGATTTGACATCCAAATCTCGGCTGGATCTGGCTGGGTGGCTGGTCAAAGACCTAAAGGTGCCCTAAACAACCCCTTTTCACACTAAAAGTTGGTTGCACAATACCTCAAAGTGGTGTTATAAAACAAGGCCATGGGTGCACTACATTTTAAAGGAATTCATTTGCAAGGTTATGTTGCTGCTATTCTCTTGGGGAAACCTCTTTTCTTATCAAGATCATACTAGCACCATTCCATTTGGGCAATCCACATCACCTTTTGAGTGGGTTAGCTTGGGATTCTTTCACCATTTCTTTCAAGTTTCCAAGTTGTAAGAAGAGCTCAATCTTGGGGGTCCAAGAGCCCTCCCTTAGAGGAAGAAGCAACCCAAAGTCCCCTTTCTCTTTGGTGTTTTCTTTTCACTAATACAATCCTTTCCATTGGTGACATAAGTCTTGTTTGTTTCTTGTTCTTATGTCCTTTTGCATAATAGTTTAGTTGTTTTTTCCTTTCCTAGTTTAAATCTTAGCTTAGTCTTTTATGTTTATTCTTCTAACCCTTTCATTTACTATTGTCTCACTTAGCTAACCCAACTAAGCTTGTAAGCACCTTTGTTTTTCTCATTTAGGTGACAAAAGAGGCGCAACAGATTGGTGACTCCACTGGGGAAAGGTATCAATTTCCTACCTCATTTGGGTTAGTTTAGCTCTTATTTTTACTTAATTAACCTGCAGGTACCATAACCGGCCCAAGCCGACCTTCAAAACATCAAATTCAAAGCTGAGTTGGGAGAATTCCATCTGGCATTTTCTTCACAACTGAGTGACAGTTGTGCATGGTTTTATTGGCCCACAATCGTGCATCGTGCACACATGCACCAAAAACACCGCATTACTCCGCGCCTTCTACGCACCTGCACTCAAAAATATTTTTCATTTCATGCGTTGGCACTTAGAGCACCTCTGTCTAGTCTGAAACCCACACACCTATGAAAAAAGCACACATTGTAAGCTTGTTATGATCTGTTGAAGGCCCATAACCTTCTTAAAGATAATTCCATGCATGTTGTAATCTGCACCACACTTACATTCCCTCTCATATAAAGGGATTAGTAAAAACACATAGGCACTTAGGGGTTAAAATTCATTATTTTTCCTCTTTTTTCTTTTTATTTCGCCACATGGATGGCTTGCTTTGACTAAAAGTTGGAATAATTATACATCACATATAAAACTTGCATTGGGACTAAAAGTTGGATATCAAATGTTGAGTATGCTCTTCTCTCGCACTCCAAAGAGATCTTGAGAATCAGAAAGAGGTTGAAAGACAATTTCATTTCCCTTAAAAAGATAAAATCTTTAGGAGACGACAACAGCCCCCCCGAGACTCCTCTTAGTTTATTTTTCAAACACATCTCAACATTGTAATGGGCCCATACATGCCCACATGCTACAAATATAGGATAGTGTTGAAATTTACTTTCTTAGATTAAATCACTAGGGAAATTTAAAGGTTTTGTAATGGGCTCATACATGCCCACATGATCACAATCCAGGATAGTTACAAAGTTTTCTTAGATTAAATCACATTAGGGAGTTAAAGGAATAGTAAAGGACCCACATGTCCACATGCTAGATTCCTAGGGAATTTTGAATTCCGCAAGGTTGTAACAATGACATTTAGTTAAATAGGTAATCAAAGACTTGTAAGGACCAAGTGAAGTCCACATGCAGGAAGGGGACACCTAATTCATTAAAAAAATTGGAACACTTTCACTGATTCACACACAAAAGTCACTTCTCACTCTCATAGTCTTCATATCGAAATGTGGAGGTTGAAGTAAGTTTCCTCCAAAAGGATTCCGAAAAACCCCACCCTTTTCTTGATGAAACTATCCACTCCCACTTAATTTCAATGAGATTGGCTCACACCCCCAATCTCTCAAACAACCACATCTAAATTTTTTCTAAAAACTCACTAAGTTTTCCTCCATAGGAGGTGCCAAAAGAAATCTCTTAGTCTAGGTAGGATTTCGGGGATAGGCATCCAAATAACTCCCCGTTATCTAGTTCTCACATTTTTAAAACAATAGAAGTTGTCAAATAGGGAACTTTAAACCCTCCAAGTCAAGTGTTCCTAACACCATAAGGCAGGGAGATACCTGTGAAGGGTTGAAGGCCGAGGTCTGGTTGTTCTTTCCATCCCCCCTTGAGGCACCCACCTCTTGGATGGGATCCAGCCCGTGACTCATTTCTTAGGCCGAAAATTTAAATGCCACACTTTGACCGAGGTACCTAGTGACCAAATTTTAGGACATCTACCTAGGTGGCAATTGTGGGATGCAATTGCACCTTGATCGGATTTTGTGTGGCTATTGGGAAATATAGCCATTTCTTTCCAGATATGCCCCCTCTACCCCTCATTATAACTGATTGCTTCATCCTTCACTAGTTTCTCTTCCGGTGGCTTCAGACCCCACTGTTGAGTGCTATTGGAAGGTCCAATACTATTTTGAGAGGAAAGACATTACGTCTTTTAGGACACGAGCATTTGTTTTCTTTGTTCCCCCATGCAGAAAAAATCCACCTATCCACATATATGCTTCTTTATCAAAACACTTTATGTATGATGAACTTTTGATTACATTTGATTTGGATATATATCGTGTAAAGTTCAAAAATTGCAACAAAGGCTCTTGTTTATTTATTGCTCTCACCACCATTTGCACACATTCACTCATCTAGTTGGACATTATAGGGGACCCACAGAACCCCCATCATTCCAGACACTTGCTAAACCTCCCTCCTATTCTAGGGGGAGTTCCTAGTCTTGCCAACTCATTGGCTCCACCTTCTCACAATCCTGTGAGTGCCACTGTCTTGGGATCAACTTTGCTTGGTTCCACATTACTTGGGTTCAATTCCCAAGGTCCACCTTACCCTCACTCTCCTTTACACGGAAGCGGGGGGGGAACTTCCTCTCAAGGGGGAAGTACAAACCCAGCTAGTCCCCTCCAAGGGTCAAGTACTCAGAACACTCACACTATGGCTGGAACTAATCCTAATCCACCCTGCCATATGCCATATTTAGCCTCCCTCAACATACCGAATCTGACTAAACTCACCAATGATCCCATATTGCACAACCCCGCATGGCCTGCAATGCCTACCAAACTCCCTTCAGACATACCCAAGTTTGAAGGAAAAGTAGGAGATGATCATGCCAACAATATCATGACATTTCACCTATGGTGTTCTTCGAACAACATCATGGATGATTCCATCCGATTAAGGTTATTTCAACATACACTCACTGGCCCATCCACCAAATGGTATGTTGAAGAAAAATATGGGTCCCACGCGAATTTTGAATCCTTGGCCAAAGAATTTTTTACCTTCTTTCAATTACCCATTTGTCATGACAATGGCCTTGAAATACTCTTAGATTTCAAAGAAACCGCCTCTACACATATTTCTGACCACATCCATGAATGGCATCGGTGACATAGCCTCTGCAAAGCTGATGCTACCCCCCAACAGTGTCTCAATTGGTTCCTCAAATCACTTGTTTCCCTCCTTGCGAAAGATGTTGCCGCCACCTTCCCCCAGACTGAAGAAGAAGCCATTAGCAAGACCCAACAGTTTGAACTCATCTATGCCCAGTCCGGATACCTATACATGGTACTCTCAGACGCCCCAAAACTTGTGCCAATTGGCCAAGACAAACTTGGGATGTCTCACTCAACAGATGAATTGATTGGTAACAGTAAACACCACAACCCACCGCCTCAACAACTGCCCATGTATGGTTCACCTCAGTATCCATCGGCATATGGAGGAATCCCTTATTATCCTCCTCCACCTTATCAACAACCATACCATGTTGCCCTGACTCCACCCATAAGTGGACCCCCGCCAACACCCCCTAAACCATCCACCTATCCAACCAAGTGTCGATACTTCCTCTACCCCGGCCTATACCCTAAGCACTATTGAAAGAGCCACGCTATCCTATGTACCTTATGGACCATTGCCTCAACATAATCTGTACTTTCCATTTTATGCCCCCCCACAGCCTATAGGACAACCACACGTGTTGGAAGATTGGTTGTTGTCATTGATGTCAACCCTAGTCATGGGTTTTGGACCACAACATTGATAAAGGTATTTGGACATGAAGTACAATGCACATGCATATACAACACCCATGAATGGATAATATACATCATGTTGTTTCCAGTGGTATGTGGTATGTCACATGGATCCTCATGGTTGAGGAGAAATGAATTTTTGAAGATGACAAAGTGAATTGAAGAAGCAAGTACATGTAGGCCCTGAATATAATTAAAGAAAAGAATCACAAAATAAGAAAGTGTCAGGTCAGCCCTAATGTTAAAAGGAAGAGACCAACAATTATATTCAGGGCCTACATGTAATAAGAACAACATGTCGGTAATAGATACCATCCTGGATACAAGTCGAATTTCATAGGAAATAAGAAAAGAATCACAAAATAAGAACAACAAATTGGTAATAGATACCATCCTGGATGGATTGAGAGATTCATTGAAATCCAAGGTGAGATCATGTGCATCATCAAAAGAGATTTGGGACAAGCTACAAGAACTTTATGTAAGGGAAGACACAGAAGAATAAGAAGAAGAAGAAGAAGAAGAAGTTGAAGCAAATTACAACATCTCAGATTTCAAAGAAGAAAATAGAGGTCAGTTCTTTTGCTTTAATTGTGAAGGAGTAGGTCATGTTGAATTTGAATTTCCTCATCCAAGGATTGAAAGA
>SNQJ01S0042604.1:41091-56301 GCA_010110895.2 Picea sitchensis
AAGGGGTTTGGGGGCGAAGCCCCCGAAGGAAAAATTGCCTTGTAAATGTATATTGTAATTTCATTGTAAATCTGGACCGTTCATTATAAGGTCGCAGATCTAACGTTAGAGATTATGTTAGGGTTTTTTTCCCTAGAAGGAAACCCTCTTTTATGAGGGAAATGTATTGCGGCTATGGTTGATGATGTATATTGTATTCCGAGATAGGAGACTATGAGAGAAAGAAGATAAATTTACAGTGGGTTTGTTGTAGGTTGTATCCCTTTATATGCTAGATAATAATAAAGGAAGGACCTGGCAATTTCTCTGGTGGACGTAGCCCACACTAGGTGAACCACGCAAATCTGTGTCTCTATTGTATTGTGTATCTTTTGTGTTTTGTTTCCGCATTTGTTTATTTTATTGCTCCATGGTCCTGTTTTTCTAACAGGATCTAGAATAAAGAAGGGCACAAAATATCAAAGGTTGGAATGGACCTGGACCAAGGATGCTGGAAAATATGGGAAGAGAGCATGTTTGGATCCTTAGAATATCTTCACAACTCTTTTCCCGCTATCTAAATAATCCTTTTTTCCGAGGCTCTCATTTTGCCCTCTTTTGGATGTAAATTTTGTATGCAATATTTCATCTTGGTTACTTCTATGTTTCCTCCTTTAATGGATGGGTTGTATATCAAGAGTAGTTTGTGGGTTTTTGGTTTCACAAAGTTGAAAAAATATGAAGTATTAAACATGGACCTTTTTGGGTCAGTTTGACCAGTTTTGGATAGGAGTAATATTGGTGGATATTTTTTTTGGAAAATAGGCCAAGGAATGCTACGACACATACAATTGTAATTTTATCTATATGAATACAATTAATTGTTTTTTTCCATGGTAAGAGAAAGGTATAATCCAAGTTTCAATGACACATCTCATAATATTGGGGTGTCATTTGAATACACATTTGATAATCTATTGAAAACATATTGAAGTGCTCCTCCAGCACCAAAGGTTCTTGGTGCATCTATCAACGAAATATTTGACCTTATCTACATTGTTCGATTGGTTTATAGTGACACATGATTTTATCCCATAATATTCATTTAAAAAAATCATATTTAAGTGTCTTATTTCCTCCATTATAAGGAGCCTTAAGTCATCTAACTTGGTTTTATTGGACAAGGATAATAAATGTATCTATCGGTGCTAATTCTTCAATTTTTTTGTTTCCAAGGTAAATCTATTGTGTACTTTTTTATGTGAATTATTCTTACTATGTAACTTTATCACTCAAGTAATTATTAACACGGTATTGGAGACTCAGACAAAGCCCCGTGTTTGTATAAAACACCTTATTAATCCCTTGATATTGAATCATTAAATTTCTAGTGTTATATTTGTATGTAGACTAGAACCCTTCATTGCACCCTTTCATTATAATTGTACCCTTTGTCTCCTATATATATACCAAGGAGACCTAGTATTAGCATAATCTTATCTCATCTCATATTGTCTTCTAAATGGGATATATTGTAAAAGGAGGTTTCCCCCTTGAAGTGGATTGTACTCATTGGCTTTTTATCATTTTCAAGGCATTGCATAATAAAATTTGGAATCAGAGCATCAATCCTAGTGCTTTTCTTCTTCAAATGAGTCATCTTGGAATTTTGGCTATAATTTGTTTTTCTAGGATGATTCAGAAAACGAAATTTGGAGGTTACTTAGGAGACATATCCAAGTGCTTTTTTTACAAATTTTAGGCTCTAGCTTTTTATACTTTAAGATAAATATCATAGATGGAAGATAGGGTTCTTGACTCATCCTAAAATTATTTTTAATTGAGTCATCTTGGTATTTTTTATATAATTTTTTTTTTCCTGGGAAGTTTCAGTTAGCAACATTTTTAGGATACCAAGGAAACATAGAAAATAAGAGGTGCTAAAAAATTTAGGATATGGTTCATTATATTTTTGGAGACATCTCTTGTGGAATTTGGGTTTTGTGACTAGTCCTACAATCAGCCCAAATGAGTCATCTTTTTATTCTCTATAAACGAATTTAGGTGAAGTTTCAAACTCTGAAATTTTTAGAATCCTAAAGAGACATAACGAATTAAACGTAGAAAAATTTTCATAATCCATAGGAGACATAGATAATAGTTCCCTTTCTTAGGACCAATCATATATTGATTGAGATAGGTTGGACATAATGACTCATCACACTTGAGAATGAAATCATAGAAATTAAACATAAGAACTCCAAGGGAGTGCAATTAAAACTCTAGCTAAATCTCCAACTTTTACTTTCAAGAAATTGAGCTACCTCGTAGCCCAATATATGAAAATTTGGCAGTCTCCATGCATCTATAAATCCCCATGAATCTAGGCATGAGAAAATTCCCAAGGATATTCATGAAACTAGAATAAATGGTATAGAACTAATGAGTGTGTCATATCATGTACCCAACTTGTATTGTGGAGCTAGTGATCTTTGTGGGTACGGGCTCCCATGAGATATATTACTATAACTAGCCATTTATCTTAGGAAACCACAATCATGTCAAATCCCACTCATAACATATGACATGAAAACCATCCATGTGTCAAATATTTAATAGTCCCATAGGAATATTATATTCTTAATCAATCATCCCGTGATCATAAATTCATAGTCATTCATTTAATTATTAAATACATATTTATCAAGATTGTTATCATTTAAGGTGCGAGAGGAGTTATCTTAAATACTAGAGGAGAACTGGAATTTTCATTCACCATGGGACTAGATATGTCAACAAATAACCAAATTGAAGCCTATGCAGTTTGCAAGGCCTAAAGATTTCCACCAACCATGGCATTCAAAAGTTGAGTGTTGTAGGGGATTTAAAGAACGTTATTAGCAATTTTTTCTTCAAGACTACTCTAGGCGATACTCTTTTAGCATTAGAGCTCAAATGAGTAAAGAAAGAATTCAATAAAATCTCTCAAGGGTTAAGTTGTTCCATTTTCTATAAGAAAATAACACTTTAGCATATGCTTATGCAAATCAAGCCACTTTGCTTAAAGTGGGGGTCATTATTAGTCCCTTCCGTAGGCATAGACGGACTATAGCGATCGATAAACCATTGACCTGACATTAGCTTGTGCGTTGACCATAAATATTTCCCTATTGTCTATTGTTGGAACAAGGGAAGTGAAAATATCGATTTTTATATAATAAAAAGTATCATGTTTGTCAATATCTAATTGGACAACGGATTGGAGGTCTTATTGCCTCCTTCGCTATTCCCAATGTAAAATATGTTTGCATTTCCAAAGTATTTGGTAGCATATGGTCTTTTTGAATCATAAATTTTGTTATGCATTCATGGAATGTGGATTAATGCTAGCATTAGTTCAAATGTTTCCCTTAGCATTTTCTGTTGGGTGGAATACATTCTCCACGATATTGATATGTCTAATTTTTTTATTTATTGTTGCGTGCTTCGAGAGAACAGTCCTTCCACGCTGCATCTTTTCTTAAATGCTTGCACAGGCCTACACCCTTCGATGGTCCTTACTGTCTTAACTGTTTACCTAAGATCTCTGTCAGTCTTAAATATTTATTGTACAAATGCCTTGCAATATAGTTTTTTTCATGCTTGGCATCCCTGATCTTGTGCTCCATCCTTGTTCGTTGTTTGTTCCATGATTCTGGTTCTTGTTTGATTCAACTTTGCAAAGTTGAGGTCCTGCACTTGCAGTTCGATCTCTTCATTGTTGTTCACTGGTTTTTTGTTCTTCAACTTTGCAAGTTGTTGGACCTATTGTTGCAGTTTGCATTTTTTTTGGCACTGGGGTCTTCTGATCCTTTGTTGACGGGTAAGTTTCCCTATTCTTGTTGACTTTCAATATTCTGTTCCAGACCATTTTTTTCTGTGCTCTTAGTTTATGTTCCTGGAAACAATGCGTCTTCATATGGAGGATGTCACGTCCATAGTTTTTTCGAAAATTGCAATGCAGAGGGATTTACGAAAAGTAGTTGGGAGCTATCAGAAGAGGGAACCATCGAGCAGGGTGTAGACGCAGTGTATGCTTCTACTCTGTGGGACAGAAAACTTCATCTACCTGTTTTCTTTCTGCTGAGTTAAGTTATGGTTTTATTTTTTTGCGGTCTTTCTTGTGTTTGGTTCAGTTTCCAGTGTCGGTCTATTTTCTTCTCATCTGCTATGGGAACTAGTGGTAATTCAAGTTGAGAAGAAGAAGGTTTAAAGATACATACGGGGATTGGTGTGTTATTTTTCTTTTCTTTTTTATTTAGCTAGTTTTTATTTTTTGCTTGTGCTTTTCTCTGTTTTGATAGAAACTGAAAGAATCTAGAAAACAACTTCAAAATGACAGTTGAAAAGATGAAAGAGGTAATAGATGTTGAGTTGTATGAAAAAGATACACAGTCCATTGAACATGAAAGCATTGATGTGGTTTTGCATAAGAATGGCCTTTTTAGATTGGATGCATTCTCGTATACTGTTGGGGATTGCCTTTTTGATGCATTCCAGGTTTTATTGCATTTCCGGTATTCGTCGACCGAGCTGTGAAATGGATTGATAGATTATTTCTTGGTCTGTTTTAAAAATGGCAATGCTGAAGCTTTGCAGTCCTTTGAATACGAACTGGAATCTGATTTTCTTCGACAGTTGCATGGAATACATGATTTGGCTATGTATTTTTCAAAGATGCAGTTGTCTGCATCTCTAGTTCTACCTGCACATCAGAGGGGACTTTGGGGAGATAAATTTTGTATTCGGTGGCTGTTTAACTGCCTGAATATATCAGTTGGCATATGGTCATTGACAAGAAAAACAAGATTTATACTATTCAACAAAACTACATCTGACAATCCATATTCCATTTGGTTCCATGATGTCAATGCCCTCAGTGGCCATTATGAACCACTACTGTACAAAAAAAATTCCATATGCAATATAGAAGATCCTTGTATCTACTTGTTCATTATTTTCAAAGACCTTCAATCACAATGGAAACAGATTTTGGATAGCATAGATTGTTATGGTTTACAGCTGGCAACAAATGTTGTGTCTAGCTGTGGAGATAGTTTGTTTAATGCAATTTGTTGCTTAGTAGTAGTCGAGTTCGATGTTCAATCGCTGCGTCTTTACACTATACATTCCTTCTGCAATGCGATTATAGGCGGCAATGAATAGGATTTTAGGTGCTTGGATCAACACCTTTGCCCATATCTCGTGGAAAATATGTTGGCAGTTGGAAGTTGGTAGGAATACCTTGTGAACATGGTGCTTCCATATGAAGAAGGGAATATGGAGGGTTGCAGATTCTATTTGCAATGGCTGTCTATGGTATCCAGGGTGAAGATCCAGGTTTGGTCGGCCTCGCCAGCTGGCACTGTCCATTCCTGGGTTACTGATTCAAATTACGATTGAACCATTCACATCCTGTTATTGAAAACAAATACAACACATATCCATTATGAACCTTTTCTTGGAGATATCAGTAGTTCAGGGTTGAGTGTGCATGCCACCCAAACGACATCGAATCTGCATACGCGTGGAATGCGTTTTAGTGAAAACGAGAGTCCTCCTGGTTGCGATATGGGCAGACATGGCTTGAACAAAAAAAACATGCATAGAATTCATTTCAGTTGTGATGAGGCCAGAGAGGGATTAAACTAAAAACGTAGAGTAAGTTATCACAATTTGAAAAAAATTATTCGTCAAATTCGTCTGACTTCTGATAAGAAAATAGAGGCCTTGAACAAAAAACATAAAATAGTTTTTGAGAAACTGGGTGAGAGTGAAATTCATTCCAATTTTCACCAGGTCATCCTGCCCTTGGGCAAGAAACGTAGAGTAATTTTCCATAACTTGAAAAAGGTCACGCGTGAGAGAAAAAAATACATTGCTACACTTCATTTTAGAGAGAAACTCACATATGACAATGTAAAGAAATTTGTTCATGCAGAACAAAAAATAAACATGTGTGATTGCATATCCCAGAATGGTCATGCAACTATGGTAGTTCGTGGTGTACATGAAAAACAGGAAACAGTTTCTACCCATACTTCCTTGCGAAAACCATTTTCTAGTGAGAAAGTTTGTCTTCCATGCAAACGATCGCTTGAAAATGGAAAAATGCCACAATTTGCAACCCCTGACTGAATAAGATGTAATACACCACTAGAAGATGTAAGTGCACTTATGAAACTTGAGGAGAGACTTGTCTCTTTGCGAATTTCATTTGCTCAAATCAGACCTTGGGGCTATAAGTGACCCCAAATAGGCTTAACATGATCAATTATTAATGTGCCTGTTCAACTAGATGTTGTGCAAAAAGCGTTGCCACAGTTCATTAACAATATAATTACAATCGTTGTGGATCTGAAAAGATGCTTGCAACACAAAAATGTGTATCAGACAGGCAAAGTGCGTGTGCATGATGTTATGAAAGCATTAAAGGAATTATGTTCCAGGGCCCTGTACAAAGCAGAGAACATTTGTATAAATGCCAACTGGAACAGTGTTCTCGCAGAAGAACATGGCAAATCTGCAGAGACTCTTGAAAATCCTAGTGATTCTGATACAAGTGATGAATAAGATAATGAAACACCTGCTGAAACATTGGTCCATGGATTCATTGATTCACAGTGCATTCGTGAATTGCAAGACAAAATTGTCGAAATCGCACCTGGCGAGGGGAAACATCCACTTGGAATATTTAAGGACAAATCTGCTAAGGAAATGAACTTTCCAACACTGTTCTATGGAGAGCCACGTGGCACTAATATTACAGAAAGATTCATTTATCATAAAATAGTCCGATGGGAGCTACTACATTCAAGCGGCTACTTCTCTTGTCACATAACAAATTTGTTTTTCAAAACAATGCACATAATAATAGAGAAAGTTTTGTCTTGCATGTGGGTACGAATAAGAAAAGGCCAGTTACAAGGAAGAAATTTGTTGGCCAAGGATGTGAAGTACAAAGTAAACCTAGAAAAAATTCTGAAATTTGATATTGGATACGTAGATTTCAAGAACATCCGCACCTCTCCTGACTATTTGCAACAAAACATTTTTTTTTTTTTTTTGTAATGATCCGGAAATTGGGGCCGCCAACATTTTTCATCACATTTACAAGTGCAGAGAATTGCTAGGATCCATTGGTGGTTTTCATTTCTGACCTGCATAGTAACAAGAAATGTAAAAAAAAAAACTGATACACTAGAAAATAACGACATTGACTACCTCATAAGAAAAGACTCGGTGACATGTACTCGATACTATAAACATTGAATAAATGCTTTGAGACAATTGATATGCCATGATGAAACATTTTTCAGAAAAATATCAGACTACTTTTTTGTGACTGAATTCCAGAATAGGGGAAATGAGCATGACCATGCACTATTGTGGATAGAGGGTGCACCGATCTATGGAGCTCATAACAATTCATAGATCGAACAATTTATGGATAAATAAATAACATGCAATACATATTATTTGGAACCATACCTTGCGAAAGTCCATAGACATTACCATACAAGAAGTTGTAGAAAATGAAAAATCTCGCATTGCAAATACAACTTTCCCGTTCTGCCAATGAGAGCTACAAGAATCATAGAGCCATTTAGTTTAGAGGATAGTGTTGTTGTTGAGAAACATAAATCCTTGTTCACATTTCTAGAACAAGGAGGATTTGACCAAATAATGAGCTTTGATGCCTTCTTGACACAGGTAAATCTATCAGAATATGAGTACATCCAAGCCATACAAATAACGCTTAGGCAACCAACACTTTTCCTTAAACGAAAACTCTCCAATATTTGGAACAACAGTTTCTCCAAGGACATGCCAGTTATGTGGAAAGTAGATACTGATGCACAATACATGCTGAATGCATATGTTGCAACATCCTACTGCACCTCGTATATGATGAAGATTGACAAATCTATGACATCTGCATTTAGAAAAATATGCAAAGAACATGAAAGAAGTCATATTGATTCCATACAAATGATACACACCCTTGGCAATATATTTCTTAATATTCAACAAATGTCTACTCAACAAGCAGTTCACATTGCCCTTTCTTTGCCCCTCACTTGTAGTTCAAGAAAATGTGTCTTCATAAACACATCTCCACTTGAAAAACACACATTTATGCTTAAACCACCAGTTTTGCTGCAACAAGAACCTGACAATTCAGAGGACGTCATATGTCACTCTATTATTGATTATTACATCCAGCATCCATCTCCTATTAGGCATATCTTCTTAGCAGAATTCGTATCGCATTACAGAAAAAATGGTACACCCATATAAAAAAGAAAAAAACCCTCTGTTATACAGTTTGTCAAATACAATAAACATTGTGATTATGATAACTATTGTAGAGAAAAACTGTTGTTGTATGTTCCGTTCCATGAAAACGAAGAGACATTAATACATAACTTCTCTACATGGGAGGCTGCGTATGTTTCCTTTGAGACTATAGTGTATATTAATGAAGATAGATTTACCTACAATGTTAATCCAACATGGGGCGATCTAGAAGTTTCACTTAATGACCTACAAAACCCTGGCGATCATGATGAGACATTTAGAAGCCCAAAAACAACTAGAACTCCTTCTGAGTCCTATGACTTACAAGCAGATTTTCCTCGTCCTCCATCGGCTGAAAGTGAAAAACGTATCAACCTTGGTTTTCAAGTTACAAAACATCCTTTCCTGATTGAAAATAATGAATACCACAGAATAAGACGTCTTTTGAATCGCGGACAACAAACAATTATAAAGGACATTGCCCTAAAAACAGTTGAACATGAACAGTCATGTGCACGTGTTCCTTACAGGCGGAGCAGGAATAGGCAAGAAATTCACAGCTAAAGCATTGTTCCAAATGCTTATACAAATCTATGATTCAAACAATTGCTCTGATCCTATGAAACCAAAGGGTCTAATATTGCATACACAGGAAAAACTACATACAATGCTGGTGGAACAACAATCCACTCTGCATTTTTAATGCCTTTTAACAAGTCATAGTTTCTTCCACTTAGCAAGGAAATGTTGGATACATTATCTAAGATTTACAAGGAACTCCAACTTGTCTTTATAGATGAAGCATATTTGATTGGCATTCGGTTCTTGTTTTCCATTGACATCCGGCTAAGAAGCAAAAAACATGTGTAGACCAAATACTTTGGAAACATTGATATGATATTCTATGGTGATCTTTACCAGGCACAACCCATCCAAGATTCTTTGATATTTGAACAACCTATCATTAACATGGAAACAATGACCCATGACTTATGGAGAGACAATATTAAATTCTTTGATTTACATACTACAATGTGATAGACATATGAAACATTCATTGCAATTCTGAATAGAATGTGCACAAATAGCCAAACATATGATGACTTGACCTATAACAATTTGAGTTGCTTACGGCCTGCACCAATAGATCCAACGTTCCCTTACCTGTTCTACATAAATAAGGATGTTGCAAAGAATAATAGCCACATGCTGTCACTCATGCCTGACGATGATATCATCATCAATTCGATTGACTTGGAAGAAGACAACCATGGAAATGTCCCATGTCATGAACATTCAGTCACTTTACCTTTGCACCTTGCACTGAAATTAGAAATGCTAGTTGAAATATATGCCTGTAACTATGATTCACAGGATGGCTTGGTGAATGGTGCAGATGGAATATGAAAGGCTATACAAGACAGAAAAAGTAAATGTCTTTTGGATTAAGTTCCATGAACTGCATATAGGCAAGCGACAAGCAAGAAAGTTGTCTTATCTATATAATTCAAACACTGCAAGCGATTGGACTCCTATTTTGTGAATATCAAAGCTAGTATCGACATCAACAAAGACAGGTCGACTAAAGATACGCAAAAAATTTCTGATTAAACTTGGATGTGCACATACAGTCCACATATCACAAGGACTAACACTTGATAATGTTGCATTTCAACCTGCTGGAATTCATATACATGGACTTGTATACACAACACTGTCCCGTGTCAGAAGCATAGACTTCTTGTATTTACTAAGTCCTCTAACAAAAGATAACTTCAAAGTGAAACATAAAGTTGATATTGAGATGGATCGACTCGAGACCACCAAAAAATGACAACTACATTATGATTACCAATCCATACAAACAAATGCATTTGTATCAATTCTCTCACTTAACACATGCAGCTTAAATGCACACATGGATGATATACTAAATGAGTATGATTTAATGCAATCCGATATTTTGTGCTTGCAGGAAACACAAATGGAATTATGCATACAGAACAAACAATTCCCAAATCACAATTTCATATCAAGTTACATTACACATGGGGTGATGATACTGGTGAAAAAACATGTACCAATTTTACATATTGAAGAAAAGAATGTTGAACTGGTGCTTGCCAATTTTTTTTCCCATGGAACAGAAGTTGCAATACTAAATCTGTACGCTGCTCCCCATGCAACATTCTCCAACATAGTAAATGTCATTTTCAATACATCGGACCATTTCCATCTGAACGGATCCATTGTACTTGTAGGAGACTTCAATATTGACATGCTACAAAATACTAGAAGAACAAAAGAATTGCAAAACTACATGTGCAAATACAGTGTGCACTTTTTTCTAAACAACACAACCCATCTGCAAAACGCACTTATTGACCATGTTTGGTCTAATGTGCCCATTTTTCAATACAATATGTTTGTCTTAGACACATATTGGTCTGATCACGATATAATTGGTATTGCACTTGAATTATGACATATACATCAAACTTATTGCAAACTCATATTTCTATGTTTCAAAGTATATATGTATCCCTGATTTCTACACATAGCATTCTAGTGAGCATACAGATAGTCTTTTACTCTAATTATAAAATATACATTGTACAAAAAAAGAAAAAATAAGGTACATCCTCAAAAAAACTATTTGTGACTCTATTCATCTTATTCAATATTTTTTTTGTATATGTACATAGTAGTTGCCTTTTTCTTAACATCTGAGCTTATGTTCATATCTCTTTTGTTTTTTACTTTTGTTGATAGAAACAGAAAGGAAAACTAGAAGGCGCAAAGAACTCCTACCCATATATGTACACGAATCAATGCAAAGGTGCATTCTTTTTCTGCCTGTGTTCCATAGTAAACAATTTTTCCTTTACTTTTTTTGAATTTGTCAAACTTGTTTGCAGGTATGTTTTTTTCTTTTTATTTTTCTTGCGTCGAGAAGACGCTACGCTGAACATCCACCATCCAGTAGAACTGCAATGTTGATACATCCAACCTGCGAGTCTGTTTGTCAATATGTATATTGCCCAACTATAATTGCTATTTGTAGGACACGAAAGATTAGAGGCACAGTGTGCATCTCGCAAGTGCACAATCCAAATAAGTGGCTAAGTATGGAATAAGGGATCTGTGCATCATAATAAATTTGTAGGGCACCGAACAATAAAAGCCCGTTTCTAACCCCACCAAACCGACAACGCGCGATGAACAAACTGTACATTCTCTATAAATTCTCAGGCACCCGCCAAGTCCGCTTGTCAATTTGTATATTAGTCCTCTTGTCAATTTGTATATTGCGGAACTGTATGTGCTAATTGTAAAACACGGAACAATAGAGGCCTATTTTTTGACCCTTCCCATCTGAGAACCCGCAAGTATGGAATGCGATATCGATGCACGATCTATAAAATCTCATGTCCATACTTTATAAAGGCACATATTTACTTTTGCCTCGTTTCTACACACACTGATTTGGTAATCATAGACTTGGTGTTGCACACGAATTATGAAATGTGCAGTGGAACTCCGACAGAGCCCTTTTCTTTGCTTAGGAAATTTTGAACCCGCCAGCCCGAGAACCCAATTTCTATATGGCAAAAAATGGCCCAATGTACAGCCTGCAAGTATGTATTGCTCGTTTGTGGGAGCCCACCAGCCCTAGAGTAGAATGTTGAGCCGGTCACCTCGCAAATCCGCTTCTCAATTTATTATCATAAGGTATTTTCAAGGAACTGAACAATAGAGAGTCGTTTTTTACCCCGCCAGCCCGAGAACCCACGATCCAGAAACTGTAGATGGTCTATCAAATCTCGGCTAGCCCGTAAGTCCGCTTCTCAATTTGTATATCGCGAAACTTTGTGTGTTACTTATAGAACATCGAACAATAGAGGCCTTATTTTGAACCTACCTACCCTAGAACCCACACTCCCGAACCATGGACTTTTAGACTTGGCCATTCCTTCCTTGCTTGATCTTCCCCGTGGTCGTTACCTTCGCATGTGTGCATAATAAAAAACATTGTTTATATATATATGTATGTATGTATGTATGTATGTATGTATGTATGTATGTATTATTTCTAAATCTTTAATGCTAACAGGTCATCATTCAGCTACCATCTAAGCTGTCATTGAGGCGCACAAGGCTTGAGAAGTTTTGCCATTAATGCAATTTTTGCAAAGCATTTTCTTCTCCTTTCCCAGTTTTTATTTCAAATACCATGGAATGTCATTCACACACCGCCATCTTTCTTCCTTCATGAAACCTCCAATCGCTTCCTAGTCTTAATTTCAAATACCATGGAATGTCATTCGCACGCCGCCAGCTTGGCTCATTCACGAAACCTCCAATCCTTAAATGTTCTTCGTCGTAACCCTCACCTTCACACTTATAAGTTTGCAATAACTATGCTTTACTTCTAATAGGTCACCATACAACACGCATAGATATTGTCATTAATGAGGAGATTTTCCATTCGCATGCATTGAAGAAATGTTTGTGGGGGGTTATATTGTCCCCTCCATTTCTTCATTTCAAGTAGAATCTGGAGCCAACCAACCCTTTGATAAACTACTGCCAGCAGCTCCTCAACAGTTTTGTAGAGATACAATGAACATCTTCCTCAAGAGGTTCTTGTGCAGAAGAACGTAAAAATAATTGTAGGGGAGGCGGAGCAGCCCAAAATTTACCGTCAAAACATGGATCTTGACATTGATCTGGAAAGCATATTCTGCAACCTTGATCAGACCACACATGAAATTCAACATGCCTGCTAAATGGACATGGTTGGTACCAAAATGTTTTACGAAGATGAATCCTTCGTATTCCAGAGCACTCTTTTTGAAACCGAATAAAAAAAAATAATCATTGAAAAAAGAGATGTAAAAAATAAGAAAAGGAAACATCGTTCAGAACTTGACCTTGCCAATATGCATGCATCCAAAATCTATGAACTTCACAGGGCAACCGAAGATGCTCTTCATGATTCCGTTGGAGTCCTTGAAGCCAAAAATTCCAGACTAAAGAACTAGATTAAGGAATTAGAGGAAGCTTTGTTTCCTATTCCATTTCTTGGCAGTTCCTTGGAAATAGGCATGCCTGGGACTATGTGCACCCCTGCAACAAATCTAAAAGGGTCCTCCATCTTCCTCGCATCCTGTAGAGGATATGTTTAGAAAAATATCAACAAAAGAATAGAATTGATTGCCAAGGCCTAGGAAACATCACAGAATATGGATTTCCTAGGGAGTAGGGCACATAACTTGCTCCTACTTCTGCATACATATTTAAAGAATGAATAAACTTGCTATGTGCACTCGGTCATCCCTTTTGCCTTTCATGTCAACAACATGCCAGAGATGAGAAGAAGAAAACATGATCTCCCATCCAAAAAAAGGCTCACTCAATTAGAAGCATGCTGGAAATAGAAAGTGAAGAACCTGTACCTAATCGTGCAATCGTGTAAGCAAGCAATATCAAAGAAAGAAACATTATTCACAATGCTCACCAAAATAGACTTAGTAGGAAAGACAAACGGCTTCCAGGACCTCAGCTTAATCCTTAACTCCCTGACGTTAACCAAGCAAGATTTTGATCAACAAGTTGATAATTTGAAGGCCTTGTCTTTAGAATTTTTTTACAGAATTGTTGAATATCATGAAGAAGAGGTGGACAACTGGCTAGTCGGGTATTCACTACAGAATGGAGACATTCATGAAGTTCTGTGTAAACTTTCAATTGATCTAAGCGAATTAGAAAATGAAGTTTTCAACATTCAAATCTGCAATGATATCAACATTTCCCCCTTGAGAAGCTATATTGAAGAGAACTTGAAGTGGATTAGCCACAAAATCCAACAGAAAAATGCATAAATCCTCTATGTATCAATCTAGTTATTGAAGTAGGCTGCCCATAAAAACCAGCAGGGAAAGGCATGACCAAAAAAAAACAAAAAATACTTATATGTACCATCCCTGTAAGTGTATAGTGATAGTCCTTTCTTTATCAATCCAATTATTCCTTTTCTAAGTAGAAATCTATAGGCAAAAATCGATCTTCCCATTTCTACTTTTCAGGTATTACATTCTAGCGTGTCCAACTTCTTTCCACACTCCTATTTCTTGTACATATTTCTATTATGGTCCGCGGGAGCCCCAATCCCAATCTATATGACAAACGCATTTACATTTCCATGGATATGTAACAAACTATTATTTTTTGCATATATTCCAAATAAAACTATTCTTTTGTCTCCTTATATATTTATGTCTTCCTGGATTTTTTATCTTCAACTATTCTAAATGCGAATTCATTCTATTTATTTTATCTCTATTCTCTTTTTTTTATTTTTCAAAATAAAGTATGGCATAAATCACTCACTCAAATTCGACATATCATATTTCACACATATATATGTTTCTTTAAATTTCTAGGAATATGTAACACGTTTCATTTTTTTTCCAATTTTAAGCCCGTCAGCTTGACAGCCTGTGCTCCAAAAACTGCCTAAGTATGTAATCTGGGCTCCATCACACTATATAGAATGAGGGCTTCATACATGCTCTACAAAAGTACATATTGAGTATGTATAAAAGTAAATATCTACTTTAAAAAATTACGTTTTTGCTATGTACAATTTATGCTCTCTAGGAACCTATAGTTTGATACATTCTGATTTCTTGTATCCACAAGCCCCTGTTTTAAAGAAAACTAATTCGGGAATTCTATTTATTTGGTCCTCTTGTCCACCACCCTATATAACAAACATTGGTACTATATTTTTTGTACATTTGTCCACCACCGTGTGTAAAACCTATGTAAAGAAAAGTAATTCCCGAATGTTAAATTTTTGGGACACGAGCCCCTTGAAATTCAAAT
>SNQJ01S0042605.1:0-11033 GCA_010110895.2 Picea sitchensis
CACTAGGATGAAAGTATTCAGCACGAAGTTGGCTACACAACATCATCAGCACGAAACTGGCTACACAACATCATCAACACGAAGCTGGCATCATAGTACGAGACTGGCAACACAGCATCATCAGCACGAGACTGGCAACATAACATCATCAGAACGAGGTTGGCACATCATCACAACACGAGGCCGGCACATCATCACAGCAATTAAGTTGGAAATACCACACAGCAGTTAAGATGGAATCACAACACGGCAATTAAGTTGGAAACACCACACAACAATTAAGCTGGAATCACAACACAACAATTAAGTTGGCAACACCACACAGCAATTAAGTTGAAATCTCAACATAGCAATTAAGCTGGCAACACCACACAACAATTAAGATGGAATCACAATACAGCAATTAAGCTGGCAACATCATCACACTTCTCCCTCTTTCGAGGGAGGTCCTTTCGGACTACACAATATCATCAACATTTTCATTGGAGTAGCATACCAACCTGCACTGGGGTAATATACCAACCTGTGCTAGAGTAGCATACCAACCTGTGCTAGGGTAGCATACCAGCCTGCGTTGGAGTACCAACCTGCGCTGGGATAACATACCAGCCTGTGTTGGAGTACCATCATGTTCATTTGTGTAATCATATTGGATTTTTATAGCTCCTCTTTGCATCATATCATGGGTGAAGTGATATCGGATCTCTATGTGCTTCGACTCATCATGGAACACATGGTTCTCCATCATTTTTATACAACTTAGTTATCACATAGAATCACAGTGGCTTCAATCTCCAGATCAAATAGATCGGTCAACAACCTCTGAAGCCATATGGCTTCACAACTGGCGGAACATGCAACAATGTATTCTKCTTCTATCGTTCTTGGAGCAATGCTAAATTGCTCCCTACTCTGCCATGAAGTCATGGCTGACCCCAGACTGAAACAACATCCTGAAGTGCTCTTTTTATTAGAAGCACTTCCAACTCAGTCTGAATCGGTGTAACCAYTAAGTCTGAAGTCATGATCTCGAGTATAATAGARACGAAACTCCAACGTACCCTTAAGGTATCTCATCATATGTTTTGCAGCAACAATATGAACACGTTTGGGTTCTACCAGATACTGACTCAAGGAAAAACATATATCTAGATTGGTATTCGTCAGATACATCACTGAACCAATAATCTGTCTGTGCAGAGTAGCATCAACCAATTCTGACAAGGTATCTACCAGGAGCTTCAACTTCGTTTGATGGGTGTTTACATGGATTTACACTCCAACAGATCAAATCTCTTCAAGATTTCAACTGCATACTTCCCTTGGTTAAGGAAGATCTTCTCTGTGCTCTGCCAAACTTCAATACCTAAGAGATAATGCATTTAGGTCTTCCATCAAACTCTGTGGCGAGATTCTTCTGCAATCTGTGATGAGATTTTCTTTATTTTGTCAAGAATACATCATCTACATATAGTAGTAACATCACTGGCTCATCATTCATAACCTTGAGATAAAGGTTAGAATCAACTTTACTCTTGGTAAAGCCCAAGCTCTTCAGAAAACTGTCAATTCTACCATATCAAGCTCTAAGAGATTGTTTCAACACGTATAGATCTTCCTTCAACTGGCAAACATGAGTCTTTCTATCTTCAATCCTCAAATCAAAGTTTCTCATTACATTGTACTAATCTGGTACACTTGCTTAGCTGCAACTCAATATGCACAATCATGTACTAGCTCTATGTGCTCTCTGCAAAGCACTATCTGTCTCACTGCTTGAGAGTATGTCCTCTCCTCTTTCTGCACTTGTTCCTTCTAGAACAGGGACTCTGCACCTACACCTGCTCTAAAGCTGAGAATGATTGTTCCATTCTCACTATGACCGCTGAAGTCTGGGAGTAACTCCTCTACTCCATCATGGAAACAACTTCATCTGAAATTGAGAGTGACTCAATAACTGATACTGAAGATAACTCTTCTTCTTTTATGGAGGTAACTCTATCTTTCATTGTAGTCATGTCTCCATGACCCAACTAATGTACTACAACAACTGCCACTCTATTTTGAATATGGGGATTTCTCCCCCTGCATCTCATACTATATATGAATCATGGTTGTTCTGGTTGTCTTTATAACTACTGGAACTATTTCTTCAATAACTGGAGTAAGTGTCTCGTCATGGTCTTCTCCCTCTTGCTGGGAGAATCCTCTTAGACACACATCAAGCTGTGTACATCTGCAACATGTTTGATCTGTATAGATCAATATTAGAAGTCAATACTGACTTCTCTTCTAGTCTCACGGAGGAATCCATATCCTTTCCTTGTTACTCAAACAAGGGAATCTTCCCAGGAGATTTCATATCTCCTAGAAGTTTCTGAAGCTACGATCTAGTCTTCTCACGACATTTGTCTCCCAGTCCTGGAAGTTGTCTCTTCATCTGATCCTTTCTGAGATCATGCTTACTCTCAATTTCTTCTAAGTCTACAAATACTTCATCATCTCTTACAGGGTATACTTGGTGTTGAATACCAAGTCTAAGTATGAAAAGTTGAGTCAGACTTCAAACAAGTTCTGCTTCCAGTCAAGGTGGCTTCATTAACCTTGGAACAATTTTGTTGTGAGTTCTTGTTCTAATGTTCGGTCATCTTTGGATCCTTCTGCTCCTTACAATAAATCTTTATATGAGATACATTGAATCTCAAAAGATAGCTTATTCTCCATCTTCTTTGGTACATGAGTGTATATGGTCATGTACATAGTCTGCTTCAAGTCTCATATAATATGTTGCCTTCAGCAATCTTCACTATAGCTTCTTCAGGGTTATCACATGTGACCTGACACAAGGTCAACAAAGAAAGAGTAATACCCTTTTGATAATAGTAAATAAAACAATAGCATGAACAATCATCACAATAGCTCCTTTAGAGCTATCACTTGTGACCTGTCTAAAGCAAAGATCAAAAGTAAGAAATGCAATATGAAATGAGGTCAACACTCTTATAGTGTTGTGATCAAACATTCCTCCATGGAAACCTGGAACTAACATAAGAGGTTTCTCCTAGAGGAGATCTTAGTTGTATCAGGCAAATGATTACATTAAGCATTTATCTCAATATGTTCACATGCTACCAAGTATAATACTTTTCAAGGACTGTTATCAACTATAGTGTTTACTTGTAAAGGGGTAGTCATCAACTTGTCAAGTGCAACTTTGAATCTTATCAACTTAATTAATCAAACCTGGAACCTGGAGCCTTCTCCTCAAGAATGAGTGTGTTGCTTTTCTTCCAAGTCTCCTTCACTCAAGATGACAAGTGCTTTCTTCAACCTGTCTTTTGTACTAAGACAATATGTTATCTTGACAGAATGTTGGGTTAGAGGATAAACTCTATGATCTCAACTTTTAATCCATCTAATACATTGACTTAGATTTAGACCAAAGGTTGGTATGATGGTCATAGCTACAACATGCAACACTGATCAAAATAATGTCATAACAAATAGGTGCATATCAGAATAATCACACATGAGTTGCATTATTCCTTTGAATGTGTTGGATCTTGAGATCCTTCTAGATCTATGGCAAGAGATCCCTTCTCCTTCAAATACCCTTTAAAGATTAATCATTTAAACATGTGTGAGTACATACCTCTGATGGCATTTGCAGATAGTGGCACCATCTGGCAACGGCAATGATCATCAACTCTAAAAATTTCAAGGGTGACTGCAACTGGTACTACGGTTGATACTTCAAGTAGTATTGCAACTGCAATTGATAATGCAACTGATTCTGAGACTGCCACTGCAACTTAGGGTTTTATGAGGAAACCATAATTTTTCAAACTTCAAATTTTGAAATTATGATCCAGGGGATAGATGCGCTGAGCTAAGGCGAGTAAGCTGGTGCGGTCAAATTTCTGAAAATCCAGTTGTTTCCTCCTCAAACTTGATCAGCGGATTTATGGACTGGTGCTTCTGGTTTTCTAGTACTTCTGGTTTTCTGGTACTTCTGGTACTCTGGTACTTTTGGTTTTCTGGTACTTCTAGTACTTTGAGAAAACTAGGGTTTCACATTCCAGGAGATCTAGCCACTGAAAATTTGCGCTGAGGATGCCAAAGTGATCATTGAGGAAGGGCGCACTTTTCTAGATGGTTTTGGGGCTGAAACTCTTCTTCAATAAAAATCTCTAATTTGCATGTGCGGCAACAGTGACGTTTTTCTCTTTCTCTTGTGAAAGATGCTCTCTTCAACTTAGCTCTGATACCATGTTAAGGTTTAAGCTATTATTAGATTTCTTTTCAATTCACTAGATAACCATAGCATAGGTAGGATCATTGAGAAATACACAATCACAAGAGACACAACATTTATCCTGGGAAACCCTCATGGGGGAGAAAACCCAGCAAAAACTTCCTTAATATAGATAGCCAATACAATGCCAAGAGAATAAAACAAACAAGACAGAAAGTCCTCTCCCAAGTAGTGCGCCTCTCTCTTTCTCTTCTTCTCCAATTGCAGCTCTAGACTTGTGCTCTGATGAACAAGTGAGTGTGTGTACAAATGAGGCGCTAGCCTCTTTATTTATACAATCTGGCAGGCGCTGGAGTGAGGTGTCTTTTCACTGGCAGGGTCGACTCCTCAATCTGGGTGGTTATAACCACCTTTAATTAATCTGGGGCCATCTTCTCATTCTTCCTATTACAATTAGGGTTTGACCAATTCGCAAAAGGGGATTTGTTCATTTACAATACCCGACATGATCAATCTGCAAAAGGTGATTGATCTAATGAATAATAGATCAATAATAATTAGAATACTCTTTGCAGTTACAATATTTCAACAATTTTCTCTCTTTGGCTTTATGTACTTGACTCAGACACTTCCCTGAATTAATTGTACTCAACCCCATGCTCCCAATAACTATGGGGTGTGACTTCTCACACCCACCCTTATACATGCATTAAATGATTGGCTTTGGGGACACTCAATCAAAAAATAGAGTTTAATACATAATAATAATAAAATTCAAGAATGTGGGTGGATTTAATAGACGTGTAATTCCCTCGACATTCTCATAGACCCTCCCCTCACTTATGGATTAATTCAACCCCCATCTATGTCCATGTCCCCTTAGCAACTAGCATCACATTTTATTATTAAAATTCAGAAATACATTTCGCATATACATTGTTTGGTTGTGGTCACATATTATATCTACATTAAGCATTAATTAAACTGAGGATTACACTGGTAATGTTACAAAGACGGCCTTGGATATTTTGACTTCAACACTAAATGTAAGTCATCTTGATCTTTCTACTATTATTGGGAAAGAACAACACCCTACACCATTTGTTGATTCATCCAACCGATGATGTATTAGATCTCGAATCTAACACTTTAAACAATTCCTTTGTTATTGAGTCATGGAGACCACACCCTACACCCTATATTCAATTAGCCATAGGATTTCTACATCCACATCTTAATGATATTGACGTTGTAATCATTGCGATCAAAGGCATTCTCGCTCTCCATCCATGGATCGAACTTCTAATCGGTGTGATAAGTGCTTATAAATATTTAGCGAAGAGGCTTAAAAGAAAAATCTTGGACTGTTACCAACCACTAGGACCTATTGTGGGAAGATTTGTTGTACACAATTTGAACACTTGTTTGAGGATCTCCTATCAATGTGTGTCATTAATTAGACATCCAAGAAATGCTCATTGTTCTCAATCATTGATTCATTGTCGCACCAATGTCAATTGGACAATATTTTGTGGTAGTCTTGTTTGTTGTTGCTCGTTGGCATGTCTGCACTTTTTTATTGGAAGAMAATCTTGTGTTATTTGAAGCGTTTGTTAAGMTTTTTATCCTCTCACRGAGGAMGKCTTTGCAAAGACTTTCCTATGACTAAGCCTTCAAGACTTACAGAATTAGTAATGTCTACAATGGAAAAATTCTTGTAGAATATCATTTGTTACAGTTTTGCTTTTTCTACAGGGTAAGAAAAAAAATACTCTTCCCTAACTTACTTAAAATTTAATCCATGAAATCTAGGTTTTGTGTCAAATTCGTTCACTGTTATTTGTGCCCTTTATAGCATTGTCATTTAAGCCCTTTATAGCATTGTCGATCAACCTCTAGGGTCGTTAATCTATTTTCTTGTTAAGGACAAAAGCCCACCTCATAACTTTTAAAATACCCTCTTCATTTTTATAGAGGTGGTACTCCTCTCTCTTTCTCTTCTTCTCCAATTGCAGCTCTAGACTTGCGCTCTGGTGAACAAGTGAGTGTGTGTACAAATGAGGCGCTAGCCTCTTTATTTATACAATCCGGCAGGCGCTGGAGTGAGGTGTATTTTCACTAGCAAGGCCGACTTCTCAATCTGGGTGGTTATAACCACCTTTAATTAATCTGGGGCCGACTTCTCATTCTGCCTATTACAATTAAGGTTTGACCAATTCGCAAAAGGGGATTTGTTCATTTACAATACCCGACATGATCAATCCACAAAAGGGGATTGATCTAATGAATAATACATCAATACTAATTAGAATACTCTTTGCAATTACAATATTTCAACAATTTTTTCTCTTTGGCTTTACGTACTTGACTCGCACACTTCCCTGAATTAATTGTACTCAACCCCCATGCTCCCAATAACTATGGAATGTGACTTCTCACACCCACCCTCATACATGCATTAAATGATTGGCTTTGGGGACACTCAATCAGAATATAGAGTTTAATACATAATAATAATAAAATTCAAGAATGTGGGTGGAATTAATAGACATGTGTAATTCCCCCCTACATTCTTATAGACCCTCCCCTCACTTATGAATTAATTCAACCCCCATCTATGTCCATGTCCCCTTAGCAACTAGCATCACATTTTATTATTAAAATTCAGAAATACATTTTGCATATACATTGTTTGGTTGTGGTCACATATTATATCTACATTAAGCATTAATTAAACTGAGGATTATACTGGGAATGTTACAGAGACAGCCTTGGATATTTTGACTTCAACACTAAATGTAAGTCATCTTGATCTTTCTACTATTATTGGGAAAGAACAACACCCTACACCATTTGTTGATTCATTCAACCAATAATGTATTAGAGCTCGAATCTAACACTTTAAACAATTCCTTTGTTATTGAGTCATGGGGACCACACCCTACACCCTATATTCAATTAGCCATAGGATTTCTACATCCACATCTTAATGATATTGACGTCGTAATCATTGCGATCAAAGGCATTCTCGCTCTCCATCCATGGATCGAACTTATAATCGGTGTGATAAGTGCTTATAAATATTTAGCGAAGAGGCTTAAAAGCAAAATCTTGGATTGTTACCAACCACTAGGACCTATTGTGGGAAGATTAGTCTTACACAATTTGAACACTTGTTTGAGGATCTCCTATCAATGTGTGTCATTAATTAGACATCCAAGAAATGCTCATTGTTCTCAATCATTGATTCATTGTCGCACCAATGTCAATTGGACAATATTTTGTGGTAGTCTTGTTTGTTGTTGCTCGTTGGCATGTCTGCACTTTTTTATTGGAAGACAATCTTGTGTTATTTGAAGCGTTTGTTAAGMTTTTTATCCTCTCACGGAGGAAGGCTTTGCAAAGACTTTCCTATGACTAAGCCTTCAAGACTTACAGAATTAGTAATGTCTACAATGGAAAAATTCTTGTAGAATATCATTTGTTACAGTTTTGCTTTTTCTACAGGGTAAGAAAAAAGATACTCTGCCTAACTTATTTAAAATTTAATCCATGAAATCTAGGTTTTGTGTAAAAGTCGTTGACTATTATTTGTGCCCTTTATAGCATTGTCATTTATGCCCTTTATAGCATTGTCGATCAACCTCTAGGGTCATTAATCTATTTTCTTGTTAAGGACAAGAGTCCACCTCATAACTTTTAAGATACCCTCTTCATTTTTATAGAGGTGGTATTCATCTTTCTCACTCAAATTTAAATTTACTTATTCAAAATAATAGATTCATGCAATCGTATCATCAACACATGAGAGTGGACCAGGGGGTAACAAATAACTAAATAAAGATTGTAAACCATAGCAGAATAACGACTTAATTTGAAATATATATAATAACTACACATGTTCCATCAAATCTATTCATTAAAGGAAAATGATTTGAAGAGCGTTATATAATACAAAAAATAAGTGAAGGTCTAAAACAGAGGGCTTTAAATGATTTCAAACATTTAATATCATAAAAGATGAAATGAAAACACAGTCGACATCTCATGCTTTAATGAAAGTCAAAAATCACAAAATTTATGAACTCCACAAATAGCTCTTTATGAGAATCTTTAAAAGAATATTGCAAATTGGTTGTTCAAGTTCAAATAAAATGTGCGCACAAACAGCACAACATAATATTTGTGATACCTAAACGATAAAGGGAATGTGTTTTTCCTAGTGGATTGGGATGGGGCTCTCATGGACCATATAGTAGCAGAGGTAACCTGGAAGAATAGAGAAAAAACAATCAAGGATCGATTTTACAGGAAACAATAAACACATAAAGTTGGATGATCACAATTAAGATGAAAGAAAGTTAAATGTTTCAAAATAGGTGTACTCACAAAAATGAAACTAGAGTCTGATGGATGGATTCCCTCCCCTTCGATCCTTTGCAAGCACCTGATAAATATAGTTGGAACTTGACCCTTCCCGATGCAACTTCTTCTTAGTAGTTATTGATGATTAGTTATTTCACTCAATGAACTCCTAAGCCAATTTCCGATATATTCATTTAACGATGGAACCGTTATTTACCCGAAGTGAAAATATCTCATCTTCTATCACTTTGCATTCGGAACATAACTCTCATATTGATCCCAGGTGATCTTCATTATCATTAACAAAGTTAACCAACCATCATTTTATTTCTTCTTGTGGGAAACTAGTGAGATTGTCAAACTCACTACCCCATGAAATCTTGAGTATGTTTAACTCGGATTATAATTGCCCATTGGTTAAAAATGTTGACTCTCTAATCAATGGTGGGCCCTCAAGTTCCTTAACAATTTCAATTGATTTTAAAAATGAATCACTTCTTTTTTTTCATCAATCTTTTTGCAACTTGCAATTAATGCCCGCAGGACCTCTATTATTGCTAACCAATAAACATTTATTTGTTTGATTCTATCTTTTTAGGGTAGATTCTATTGCTTCCTAGTAAATTCATTCATGTCTGATACTCGAACTACAAATGTGCTCAGAGCATTTTTACAAAAATAGCCGTCATTGTTCAAATCTTGTCAAAGGAAATCGATAAGAGAATAAATGTTTTTAGACAAATTCCTTAGGTTAATGGCTACTTCCCACAATTGCAAAATTGTGATGAGTCGCTTGTTTATGTTCTTTGCAATATAATTTATGATACCACTTAACAATTTGGCAATGTTTCTTACTCTAGAGGATGTGTCTGGTGTGTCTTGTAGCACTGTTTCTGAAACCATAATAGACAATGGTTTTGGACTTGGAGCATCCTCTAGTTCACTTATCCTCTTTTTCAGTCTGATATTTTCTAATTCCTATTCAATAATAGAATGGGCAAGAGCATCTTCAATGGTGAGATGTAACTTGAGTATTCCAAAAGGTGCAACTCTTGAAACATCCACCTATGAACTCCGCTTTTCTATAACATTTTTATTCTTAACCTGAATTTTTTCTATCTGAACTTTTCGAGATTCTTTATTGTATTTAGTATTGTGTAAAGTTAAGGATTGCTCCTCAAAAACTATTGGTCCCTCCCGGGCCAACTCCTCTACTAACTATTGACTTTCAGTGATCTATATAACCACCCATTCAAACACTTTGTTGTCATTGTAAACTTCCATCTCAACTAAATCATCTTCTGAGACTTCAGGGTTCTGAAAACTTTTGTTGTTATGACTCACTTTTCTCTTTGTCCATCCAACAATATGAGTTTTCTCCATATTGAAATAAGGAGGGTCAACGCCATTACCTCCTCCTGCACATCTTTCATTAGTCTCTCCTTTACTCATTATTCTCTTCTAAGACTTCAAGGTTCTGAAAACTTTTGTTGTTATTACTCATCTTTCTCTTTGTCTATCCAACAGTATGAGTTTTTTTCATATTGAAATAAGGAGGGTCATCTCCATCACCTCCTCCCACACATATTTCATTATTGCCTTCGTTACTCATGTTAAGCTCTTGGCCTTTTTTGGGTAGAGGAGGAACTCTTATGTGGGAGGGGAGTAGAACCAGTATGAGCACTAGTCTCAGTTTTGCCTCTTTGCTTACACTTGCCTTGTTGGCATTTATTATTCAGCTTTGTCTTCTTAATGTAGGTATTTGAACTAACCTGTGTGACCAAATCATCATCACAAATTTGTTTCTCTTTTCTAGGAATTGCTCAATTGGTATTGGGGTCATTATAAACAATTCCCTTTGTGACTTTCAGTATTCTTGCAAAAGTAATATTATTGCCAATTGAAGATAAATGGAAAAAAAAATGTTCCTTCGAGGTCAAAGCCTTTGAAGGGTTCAATTCCCTTCAAATGGAATAAATTCAATGATTCAACAGTTTCGTTTGAATGGGTTAGGCCTATAATTGAAATGTCGACGACGCAGAAAGGCAAGGAAATAAATTGTCGCTTCCTACAAACTTCAAACTTCAACAACAAAATATCTATCACACACAAAATTGGGGAGAAGGAAGGGTTTTCCTTCAAACCCGTAGAGCCTGATCTAGGTGAATTCCTCATGTGCATAGATTCATTTTCCCTTGAGAAAATTAATAGTTTCATGTGTAATCCTTATTGGTTGTGTTCCAATGATAATGTGTCTAAACTCTTTGACAAATTTGTCTTGCACTTGGCAGAAGTTGAATGGTGTCTTGTGACTCCATAACACAAGGTACCATAATTAAACAGGGTCAATGTCGACATCTACATTACCCCTTGAGGGTGTTAGTGTTTCATGGAAACCTGCATAGGAGATCTG